>PITA01023364.1:0-28358 GCA_004023965.1 Spilogale gracilis
CTCAGTGGGTTAAAGCCTCTGCTTTCAGCTCAGGTCATGATCTCAGGGTCCTGGGATCGAGGCCCACATTGGGCTCTCTGCTCAGCAGGGAGCCTGCTTCCTCCTCTCTCTCTGCTTGCCTCTCTGCCTGCTTGTGATCTCTCTCTGTCAAATAAATAAATAAAATCTTAAAAAAAAATTCCTCTGTAGCACCTCAAAGTTGCTTGCATTGATCCTGGTTTTCAGAAGTTTGCCTCTCAGTACCCTTGTGACAACAACAGGGTAGCTGGTGATGTGGCTAACTTCTTAGCTGCTTTTATAGGCTTCCAGATGGCTGCTTTCAAGAAGGTATCGATAGCAACCAGAGGCTGGAAAAACCTGCCCGCCCAGCTTAGCAATATCATATCCGGCTCCTACGTAGGGAACTTGGAGACTCAGAGCAGTCCATGGGAGATGTGGCAAATAAATATTATTGGAGAGACTCTTTAAAATATACCCACAATCTAACCATTTCTTGCTGGTCCCACTGTAGTAAAGCCAGTGTCATTCCCACCAGCATTACCAGCAAGCCTCCTGCTTGCAGCTTTCTCTGCGCATTAGCCAGAGAGCTTTTAAAACCCACGTCAGATTTAGGTTCACCTCCGCTCAGAACCCTGCTGTGATGCCCACCTCACTGAGAATAAGATCCAAAGTCTGCACACAGTGGTCAGGCCCTCTGTGACTCCTGCTGCATCTCCCACCCTAGTTGGCTTTTGTTCTCCTCATTCCTCATTCCCAATCCACTGGCCACCCTGCTGCTCTTCCAGCCTTCCACGTATGTTCTGGCCTCAAAGGCTTTGCACTTGCTATGCCTTCTGCCTGGGTCCCTTTTCCCTCAGCCACATGACTTGATCCCTCCCTTCCTTCTGTTTTGGTCTTTGCTCAGATGCCACTTTATCCTCAGAGGCTTTTCCTGACCATTTTATTATATATGATATGATTCCTCTCTTTTGTACTCTCTATACTTTTTTTTTTTTTTAAGATTTTATTTATTTATTTGACAGAGAGAAACACAGCCAGAGAGGGAACACAAGCAGGGGGAGTGAGAGAGGGAGAAGCAGGCTTCCCGCCGAGCAGGGAGCCCAATGTGGGACTCGATCCCCGGTCTCCGGGATCATGACCTGAGCCAAAGGCAGTCGCTTAACCAACTGAGCCACCCAGGCGCCCCTCTGTACTTTTTTTTAAAGGGATTTTTAAAAAGATTTTATTTATTTATTTGTCATAGAGAGCACAAGCAGGGGGAGCAGCAGGCAGAGGGAGAAGCAGGCTCCCCACTGAGCAAGGAGCCTGATGTGGGAATTGATCCTAGGACCGTGGGATCATGAGCATCTGAGCATCAACGGAGAATCTGAGCCACCCAGGTGCCCCTGTACTCTCTATACTTTTACTTTCTTTATTTTTCTTATAGTACTGTAGTTATCATGATCTGATTCAGCTGTTTTTTTTTTTTTTTTTTTTTTTAAAGATTTTTTTATTTATTTGACACAGAGAAACACAGCTAGAGAGGGAACACAAGCAGGGGGAGTGAGAGAGGGAGAAGCAGGCCTCCTGCTGAGCAGGAAGCCCGATGTGGGGCTCGATCCCGGGTCTCCGGGATCATGACCTGGGCCGAAGGCAGTGGCTTAACCAACTGAGCCACCCAGGCGCCGCCATGATTCAGCTGTTTTTATGTTTATTCTCTGATTCTCTAATGCTTGGGACTTTTGATTTTCATGGTGCATCTCTGCCCTTAGAACCATGCCTGGATTGTGGCGGCACTCAGTACCTGTTTGTTGAGTGAATGAGTGTGAGGCAAGCTAAGATAATTGTCTTCTGGTCCCCTCAGTTCTCCACAGCGAGAGACAGCTCATTTTCTGCCTGCTTCCTTCACACTTTCTCTGTCCCTCCGGAAGAAACAACCACATCACTACCTCTGTGGCGTCAATGATGAGGACGCTGGTGATGATCTAGCTGGTGACTGTGTGACATCTGTTCACCAGGCAGGAGGGGGAGGTGGCATGGTTTTGTAGGAGGATGCATTGTTGGAGTCTATTTAGAAAACCATACATGGGTCTCTTCTAGTCTTATTTTCTTCTGTATAATGAATATAGAGATACCTACTTCAAAATGTGTTATAAGGATTGAATAATGATGTGATTTTAAAACTTCTAGTTTATTCCCTTTAAAGTAAAAATATGTATTGCTCTATCCAGCACAAAATTCTCATTCAAACCTGGCCCTGCATATCTGTTATCCTGAAGGAAGGCATTCTTTTTAATTTTTTTTAAGATTTATTTATTAGTGCATGTAGGCATACGAGTGGGGGGAGGGGCAGAGGGCACAAATCCTCAAGCAGACTTCCCCCCACTGGGCACGGAGTCCCATGCGGGGCTCAGTCCCATGACCCTTACATCATAACCTGAGCTGAAATCAAGAGTCGGACACTTAACCACTGAGCCACCCAGGTGCCAGGAAGACACTCTGTTTTCATTATTATCCTTATGCAGAACAGACAAGCCTAGGGTGGTGGATCTGTGAGGGGAGTGGATTCTGCCATCTGGCTCTCAGTGGCCCTTGTCTGGAAGCAGGAGGGAGAAGCTCTCCTAGTTGGGCAGCAAGACCTCCCTGATGAGTGTTTAGTCCAAATGTGGCATGGTTGGGGTGTGTCTAAGGCAGGAGTGGAGGTTGGTGACCAATTGAGCTGCCCTTATGAGCTATAAGATGACTCTTGTGCCCCCAAATTTACAAATGTGTTCTTTAAAGAGAATGGAGATTTTTTCACATGCCCACTTTGAACATATGCTGAAGTTAAGGGTTCATAGAGTGATGTTTTCCCAGAGCTTCCTTTGATTTTCCGTTTTTGCTTCTTTGGCAGTCATCTGACCCTTCTTCTGGTCTACCAGAATTCTGTGGCAGAGGGTGTGGAGAAGGTGAGGCACTGCTGTGGGCCAGAACAGCAGCAGCCCCCTGAAAGATGGCAGGAGAAGACATTTCTTTTTTTTTTTTCCTTTTTAAAAGATTATATTTATTTATTTGATAGAGAGGAACACAAGCAGGGGGAGTGAGAGAGGAGGAAGCAGGCTTCCCGCCGAGCAGGGAGCTCCATATCCTGGGACCCTGGGATCATGACCTGAGCCGAAGGCAGATGCTTAATGACTGAGTCACCTAAGGCGTCCTGAGAAGAGTTTCTTTAGGTCTGGATCTGGAGGAACATGATTTCAAACCTGGAAGGCAGCTTGTCCTAAAATATTTCAGCTACCTCACCTTATTGCTGCCTCTCATTTCTTTCACAGAGTCCAAGCCTTTGTCCCCTAGTTGGGAATAAAAGGCTTGATATTCAACAAAGGCTGAGGAAACTGCTCCAGAAACTGCATTTCTGTTGAAGCTCAGGTAATAGACTCTTTCTAGATCTACTAGGAGCAGGTTAGAAATGAGAAGTTAGAGGACACCCCGAATTGATGGCTTTTTCTTTTTTAAAATTGAGATATAATTTACATGCTATAAAATTCACCATTTTTTTAGAGATTTTATTTTTATTTTATTTATTTGAGAGTGAGAGAGCATGAGATGGGAGAAGTTCAGAGAAAGCAGCAGACTCCCCGAGGAGCTGGGAACCTGATGCAGGACTCGATCCCGGGACTCCAGGATCATGACCTGGTTAAGCAGTTGCTTAACCAACTGAGCCACTCAGGCACCCAAATTCACCATTTTTATTTAAAGTGTGCAATTCAGTGGTTTTAGTATTTCATACTGTTGTGCACCTATCACCATCATCCCATTCTAGAACATTTTTCATCTCCCCCAAATAGAAACCATGTTAGTGGTTACTCTACAGTCCTGTCTCCCCCAAACATTGGCAGTCACTGGCCTACTTTCTACCCATGGATTTGCCTCTTTGGGGCATTTTGCTTAAATAGAATCATACAGTATTCACCCTCTTGTGAGTGGCCTTTTTGAGCATAATGTTCTCAGCGTTCATTGATAGAACCACACTTATCAGTACTTCACTCTTTTTTTTTTTTTTTTTTTTAAGATATTTATTTGACAGAGAAACAGAGCTAGAGAGGGAACACAAGCAGAGGGACTGAGAGAGGGAGAAGCAGGCTTCCCGCCGAGCAGAAAGCCCAATGTGGGGCTCGATCCCGGGTCTCCAGGATCCTGACCTGAGCCGAAAGCAGTCGCTTAACCAACTGAGCCACCCAGGCGCCCCTAGTACTTCGCTCCTTTTTATGGCTGAGTAATTTTCCACTGTATGGATGGTCCAAACATTTTGTATATCCATTCATTAGTTGGCTTCTTTCTCCTTTTTTACTATAATGAATAATACTGCTCTGAACGTAAGTTTATGGTGGATTGACATGCTTTCATTTCTCTTGGGTGAGTGACTACAGGAGTGGAATTACTGGGTCATGTGGGAACTCCATGCTAACCTTTTTGACAGACTGCCAGACTGTTCACAACAGCAGCTTCTCCCTTTTATATTTCACACACCACCTGCAATGTCAGGGTTCTACTTTTTCCATGTCCTCATCCATATTTACGGTTTGTCTTTTTGATTTTAGTCATCTTAGTCGACTTGAAATAGTACCTCACTAAGGTTTCAATTTGCATTTCCCTGATGAATAATCCTTTTACCTGCTCATTGGCCATTTACATCTCTTTGGAGAAACGTTTATGCGGATCTTTTGCTCATTTTGTCTTTTTATTGTTGAGTCCTCTTTTTTTGTTTTTTTGAGAGGCCAAAAATGGAGAGACTCAGGAATTTCAGTGGTAGCAGGAGAGATGTGGATTCGATTGAGACCTGGTTTCCCAGCTGTAAGGTTAATGGAGAATGTGGTAGAGTGGATGGTTTGGTGAAGGGAGGGGAAATGTCAGTGTTGAGGTGAATTTGAGGTATTAAATCAGAGGCTAAGTTTTATTCTGCCCAAATGGTTCCTCAAAGATTCTAGCTCGGGGAAACCTATTTATGGAGATTTGGCCGTTTTTTCTTTTCCTTTTGAAAAATCATTTGCCTGAGCCTAGGGCATCAGGAAGCCTGTGTGTATGAGTCTCTCCTTTAATAATGGAATTGAGTGGGCACTTCCCTTGGCTCACAGAGCCGTTAACATAGGTTTTGTAGCTTCTTCAGAGTGTTTCATGTATCCTCTCCCAGATGAGATGTTCAGAATAGGAGGCATTTCTTTCAGGTGTGACTGCCCCTTGGCCAGCAAAATCAGGGTAGTGGGTGGAAACGACTCCCAGGAGTGGGGCTGCGTTGTAATGACTTTCCCTTCTGCTCTCCTACCAGGGCAGATGTTTCTGGACCAGATGAAGCCTGAGGAGCCTTCCAGCTATAAGATAATAGGCTAGGAAGCCTTCTGAGTGTGGATTTGCAGAAGACTTGCCCTGCCTCTCCACACAATGTCAGGTGGGAGGCAGGCCCGGGGCTGGAAATGGGTGCGAGGCTGTCCAGAACACAGACACCCCTCCAGGGTCTCACTCTGGAGGGCCCATCCGTGGAGTGGAAGCAGGATAGACCTTGAGGATAAGAGTGTGAGAAAGGAGGAGGTCCTCCTACCGGATATCAGGGTTACTACAACTTTTAATGGCTCAGAGCTCTAGGTTCTCTGAATCGCTCCCTCCAGCCTCCAAATCCTCACACTTGGGTGGGGGAAGAAGCAAGGAGATGAAATTTGGTTGTGTTTTGTAACATGCTGCCTTTTTTCTTTTTCTTCCTCTAGAAAGTTGCTCACTTTTAGGCCTCTTCCCCTCCCCCATCCATCCCGCTTTCAGTGGTGCAGTCCCTTTTCTGCTGAGGCCCTTGTTGGGGGAGAGTACGGTGTGTCCCACTTTGAATTTTCCCCTGAATGCTCTGCATTTTCTTAATTTCCTATTCCTGGTCCTCCTGATTTTAGGAAACCACATACCTTCTGCCAGTGGCCCCTTCTCAGCCCTGACTCCGAGCATGTGGCCCCAGGAGATCTTGGCCAAGTACACGCAGGTACAGCTCTGTGCCCAGGCTGTGCATCAAAGGGAACCCACTGCTTTAGGCTTCCTGGGGGGTAGGAGGTAGCCACCCATCGTGTTCACTTGGGCTCAGAAGCCAGCATCAGAGATGGCATCTTGGCGCCACGTCCTCTGGGAATTAGTCATTAGGTTGGAGGAACAGTATTAGGGACTGTGTGCTCAGTACATTATCAACACACAGAAATTCATAAAATCTATTTCTTACCTTGATCTTACTGTCTTTGACCTCTGAGGAGAACAGGGAGAATGCTGGGCCAGTTCGAGAAGGTGGTGGCCCTTGTAGCTGAGTGATGACCACAGAGGCTTCAGGGAAGGGGTGGCCTTTGATCTGAGTCTTGGAGGCTGGTGGAATTTCAGCGGGCAGCAGTGTGGGTGATGTTCCACAATCTGTGGTCCCAGACTGGAGGCCACAAAACTGACTCTTCCTGATCCTGGTTCTAGAAGGAGGAGTCAGTGGAACAGCCAGAGTTCTGCTACGATGAGTTCGGTTTCCGCGTGGACAAGGAAGGTAAGATGGAGCCCCTGGTGTGTGGTCTTGCTGGTGGGGAGGGCTCCGACGCCTCCCTGTGCCGCTACGGCCGGGGCTCCGGGGGTTTCACCTGCCCCTGACCTGGCAGAACAGTATCACCCCCAGAGGCATCTCTAAGTATATGGAAACCTCCGATTTCTTTAAAGTCAGGTAAATTTTATTGACCTTCATATGATAATGGCAATAATTTTATTATAATGAAGTTGAAAAATACAGAAAAGTATAAAGTTAAAACAACTTAACGCATAGTCCCACAACCTAAAAGATGACTGCAGACATTTCAGCTCCTTTCGTGCATGTACGAGCACGTGTGCTTTTCATGGCTGACATGTCATCTACACATTTTTATATTGCTCTTATGTCTTTTAACATTATTTACCATGAGCATTTCTTCTGTCAAGACCTTTTCTTTTTTTTTTTTTAAAGATTTTTTATTTATTTGACAGAAACACAGCCAGAGAGGGAACACAAGCAGGGGGAGTGAGAGAGGGAGAAGCGGGCTTCCCGCCGAGCAGGGAGCCCAATGTGGGACTCGATCCCGGGTCTCCGGGATCATGACCTGAGCTGAAGGCAGTCGCTTAACCAACTGAGCCACCCAGGCGCCCCAAGACCTTTTCTTTTTTAAAGATTTTATTTATTTATTTGACAGAGAGAGATCACAAATAGGCAGAGAGGCAGGCGGAGAGAGAGGAGGAAGCAGGGCCCTTGCTGAGCAGAGAGCCTGATGCAGGCCTCGATCCCAGGACCCTGGGATCATGACCTGAGCCGAAGGCAGAGGCTTTAACCCACTGAACCACCCAGGTGCCCCAGTTAAGACCTCTTTAAAAGCATAATTTTTAGTGGCTGCATAATATGCCATTATAATGGGTTGATCATAATGCTTTATAACTACTCTTCTGTAAGTGGGCCTCCAGGCTGTTTCCATTGTTTTCTACTCTAAATACAACTGCTGGTTTCCAAGTGGGCTGTGGGGAAGGCTGTCTGCCAGAACCCAGGACAATCCGTCACCAGAATAGAACTATGATTAGAAGATTTTAATGGGCTGAAACCAGTCCTCTTTAGGTCACTCATATTCCAGTTCTGATAGAAGTTTTCTTTGCTCTCTGGTTTGCAGGCAGATACTTGGAAGTTAAAAAGCTGGGTCTGTGAGGAACACAGGGAACTGTCTAGCATAATGGAAATATTCTCTGTTTTGATGGGGACGACATTTAGACATTTATTTACTGATACTCACCAAAGTGTGTACTTAAAATTTGTGCATTTTACTGCATGTAAATTCACTAAGGGTGAACTTTTGCAAAGCTGAGGCTGAGGGCATGGCTTTTGGATGAGTAGGGACGAGGATCTGTGTGAGGCTGATGTGTCCTGATGTTGCCTGGTGGCCACAAGAGTTCTGTCGGGTGTTCACGCCCGCACGTCAGGGGCTGTCTGCACGCTGTGTGCTCGCCACTGCTGCATCCCCGGTGCCTCGGACAAACCTGAAAGTGGTCTTGGTCTTCTGGAATTCCCAGGCAGTGACCAAGTACATGCCGGGGGCAAGAAGAGCTATGAAAAATTTGGAGCTATGGAGAAGAGGGGAGGTAGACTGTGTGCAAGGTGATAAAAGGAAAGGCCTCTCCAAGGGGAGACATTTGGATGGAGACTTGGAGGAATCGAAGCAGTGAGCACAGCTTGGGGGTGGGTGATCCATGCAGAGGCCCTGAGGGGGGAGTGGATTTGGTGAGGAATAGCTGGGGCCAGCCGGGCAAGAGGAGAGTAGTGGGTGGTGAGGATGGAGGAGCCAGGCTGAGAGGACATGTGGTGGAGCCCTGCAAGGCCTCCGGTCAGAGTGAGCCAAGGGACATGGTCTGACTTGTGTCCGAAAGGGGGGGGTGATGCCTTTAGGGAGGCAGGGGTGCATACAAGCGAGTGAGAAGGCTGTGTGGTGACCCCAGTGGAAGTTGACTCAAGGGCCTAGTAGGAGGTGCTAAGAGAGTGAGAATCTGCCAACAGGACTTGCCTGGGGGCTGAATGTGAGGGACAAGTGGAGGGGGAGCCAGAGAGGCTTCTGAGCTCTAAGCCTGAGTATCTGGAGAGGGAGGTGGGTCTGTGGGTCTGGGAGGGACTGGGTAGGGGCAGGTTTGGGGCAGAAACTCAAGAGCTTGCATTTGCCCGTTGGTGTGTCTGCGGGCCGTGCAGCTGGAGCCAGGGGAAGCTGCTGGAAATGTGGCTCTGGATTTCAGTGGTGAGATCTGGGCGCTGGGCCCGCCCCGGCTCTCTCCTGGCAGACGGTGCCAACCCCAGTTCCAGCAGGCTGCCAGGGGCATCTCTGTTGGAGGGCCCTCCACAGAGGCTGCGGTGGCAGGCGCACCTGGAGTTCACCCACAACCACGACGTGGGGGATCTCACCTGGGACAAGATCGCCGTCTCTCTACCCCGCTCTGAGAAGCTTCGCTCCCTGGTGCTGGCCGGCATCCCACATAGCATGAGGCCACAGGTGAAGCTGTGAGGGACCTGAGAGGGCCCACAGCGAGGGAGGGGGAGGGTTCAGATGTCCCACTGAGGGCTCATGCCGGCTCCCCAATGCAGCTGTGGATGCGGCTCTCGGGGGCCCTGCAGAAGAAGAGGAATTCTGAGCTGTCCTACCGAGAGATGGTGAAGAACAGCTCCAACGATGAGACCATTGCTGCCAAACAGGTGAGGCTGGGCCAGCACCGGGGGGCCCTTCAGAAAGAACTTTCTTGTCAGAAACTGTATGTGGGCCTGCAAGAGGGCAGTGAGCTGCTTGGGGTTATCTCTTGGCACGGTGGCCCGGGAGAGCAGGCAGCTGTGTGGCAGCCTTTCTACTCCCAGACGTGTGTCTGGAACATGCCTGCACTTCCTGGGTCCTCTGTAGGCAGCAGGACAATTGTCAAAAAGATCACCAAACCTGGGCGCACGTTAGGATCACCTGCAGATTTTAAATACAGATTTCCAGGCCTCATTCCAGAGACTGTAAATTCTGTAGCTCTGGCTTGATGCCCAGGGAGCAGTCGTTTTATTTTTCCAACTTTCCCCTGGTGAATCTGGTGGAATCAGCTACATACTAGCTGAGCTCTGGATTAGAAAGGAAGGCGGGTCAGCTTTGATCCAGAGCATCAGGAATCCTCATTCCTGGGTGAAAAGCCTGCCTGGGGTTTGTACCGCATAGGGGCTCCCCAGCTTCCCTCACAGGGGTGCCTCAGGTGTCACCAGTGTGGAGGGTGATGTGGGCTTCCCGGCATGCAGCTGCATCTCACGGGGGCTCATTGTGGGTGGGCCGCTGGCAGATTGAGAAGGACCTGCTCCGCACCATGCCCAGCAACGCCTGCTTCGCCAACGTGAGCAGCATCGGGGTGCCCCGCCTGCGCAGGGTTCTCCGAGCCCTGGCCTGGCTCTACCCAGAGATCGGCTACTGCCAGGGCACAGGCATGGTAAGCACAGCCCAGAAGGGGCAGGGGGTGTCCCCAAGGGTGTTCCAGGCCTCTGCGGGTGAACAGTGACATCCAGGGCAGTAGGATGGGTGGTGGGGCCAGGGGCGGGAACCCCACAGAGGGCTGGGGCTGCCAAATGTGATGGTTTCACCCCTGAGAAGAGGATGGGTCTATGATGTGACTCCCAGGGGGGGGTACCTCTTCTAATTCACATGGAGACCTGGGTATAAGCCCCGTGTCCGCCTGCCCTGGCCAGGTGGCTGCCTGCCTCCTGCTGTTCTTGGAGGAGGAGGACGCTTTCTGGATGATGTGCGCCATCATCGAGGACCTGCTCCCTGCGTCCTACTTCAGCACCACTCTGCTGGGTGTCCAGACAGACCAGCGGGTCCTGCGCCACCTCATCGTCCAGTACCTGCCCTGCTTGGACAAGCTGCTCCAGGAGCATGACATTGGTGAGGGGGCCAGCACCCACCCTCTTTGGGGTCAGGGGATCCTGTGACTCATTCAGATACTGCAGGTCTGAGGCCTCCGGACCCAGCCAGCAGGGGATAGGGCAGCTGGCTGTGTTGGGAGGAAGAAAGGAGCTCACATGACACAGGCCAAGCCCTGAACACAGCTGCACATGCAGTCTTTGTGGTGCTCTTGTTCTCTGATGTTCCCCGACAGCCTATTGCCTCCCTCCTCTTGGAGCAGACAAGACCACTTGCTGCTTTTTGGGAGCGACCGTCCCCCTTCTCCCCAGCTTGTGGACCTGGGGAATGCCCCCTCTTTCAGTCTGTCCCATGCCGGCTGTCCCCGGTTCCAGCCACAAAGGCTCCGGTCTGTGTCCACAGAGCTGTCCCTGATCACACTGCACTGGTTCCTCACGGCCTTCGCCAGCGTGGTGCACATCAGGGTGCTGCTGCGCCTCTGGGACCTGTTTTTCTACGAGGGCTCCCTGGTGCTATTCCAGACCACACTGGGCATGCTGCGGCTCAAGGTGCTTCTGGAGGGCCTGGGGCTCCTCCTCTGGGGGGCTGCCATGGGCTTCCACCTTCAGCATCATGTGGCCTGACCACTGGCCCCTCCTGGGAGGCCCACGGGGCGGTGGGGTCCCCTGGGGCCCAGCACTCGTTGAGTTCAGATTGACCTTCCAGGGAGGTCACCTGTGCCACTCACAGGCCTGGCATCTGGCAGTGACGGCCCCTCCCCCTACTTGCCTTGCCTGGCCTAGGAGGAGGAGCTGATCCAGTCCGAGAACTCGGCCTCCATCTTCAACACGCTGTCAGACATACCCTCACAGATTGAGGACGCGGAACTGCTGCTGGGGGAGGCCATGCGGCTGGCCGGCTCCCTCACGGATGTGGCTGTCGAGACGCAGCGTCGCAAGCACCTGGCCTACCTCCTTGCAGACCAGGGCCAGCTCCTGGGAACAAGTGCCACCACCAACCTCTCGCAGGTGGGCCCATGAGGGAGGAGCTCTCACAGGGTGGGGTTCCCTAAGGAAGCCCAAAGTGAGAGAGGCACCTACCAGGCCTTGCTGCTGCCGCCCCCTCCTAGTCTGGCCCCCTGGGGCCTGGTCCAGTCGGACCACAGCTGTGCAAGGACCCACTGCCCCGGCCTTCTGTGCATCTCTGTGGTGACCTGCCCTGTGTGGGTGTAGGACACACCCAGCTTTGAACTGACTGCATTTCAGATGCTCAGAGCTGGCCACGGAGGCCGTTTCAGATGAGGTGACGTGAGACCCTGGCCCCAGGAGGAGCTCTGTTTCCTCCAGTGCTGGGGGCCCGCTGCCCCACCTGGCTGCCACTGACCTGCTCTCTGCCTGCAGGTTGTGCGTCGCAGGACCCAGCGGAGGAAGTCCGGCATCACCTCCCTGCTCTTTGGTGAGAACAGCTGTGGCAGCCAGTGCCAGGCTGGGTCCAGTGGCTCCTTCCCTGCCAGCGGGGTGGGGGTGTAGCCCAGGGGGAACCCATCCTCAGACCCCTGCTTGGACCCTCCGCTTCCTTGGGGCTGCAGGGGAAGGCTGGCCGCGGCCATGGCTGCCATAGTTCTCTGGGGCTCCCAGGGGAGGACGACCTGGAGGCGCTCAAGGCCAAGAACATCAAGCAGACAGAACTGGTAGCTGACCTCCGGGAAGCCATCCTGCGCGTCGCACGCCATTTCCAGTGCACAGACCCCAAAAACTGTAGTGTGGTGAGTTGTGGGCTCAACCTGAGGGCTCTGGCTCCCCAGCCTCATTCTGGGGTGCCCAGGCCCTGGCAGAGGCACCTCCCCCTCAGCAGCCTTTTCTGACACTTGGGCAGGAGCTAAGCCCAGACTACAGCATGGAGAGCCACCAGCGGGACCACGAGAACTACGTGGCGTGCTCACGCAGCCACCGGCGCCGGGCCAAGGCCCTGCTGGACTTCGAGCGACACGATGACGATGAGCTGGGCTTCCGCAAGAATGACATCATCACGGTGCGTGGGGTGTTTGGAGCAGGCACCCCTGGGCTGTCCCACCCCGTCCCTGTTTCTGTCCCGCCCGCCCAGCCGAGGGTGCAGCCATGTGGGTGCAGCCGTGTGGTTGCAGGCACAGGACCTGGGCAACCAAAGTTTTGCTTCCTCCTCTTCGCTGTTGGTCAACCATGCAGATCATCTCTCAGAAGGACGAGCACTGCTGGGTCGGGGAGCTGAACGGCCTGAGAGGTGAGGCCTCTGTGTGGAGGAGGAGCGGGCTGGCAGTCAAACCGGGAGCCATGGCCATCCTCCCCATGCCCTCTGGCCTCAGCAGGAACTGGGCTTTCTCAGCCAGCAAGCCTGCCTTAAGGCCTTTATGCCAGGAGTGGTGTGGGGATGCCGGCCGGCCACTCCTCAGAGGGCACTGCTTCTCCCACAGGTTGGTTCCCAGCCAAGTTTGTGGAAGTCCTCGATGAACGGAGTAAAGAGGTAAGAGGGTGCACAAGGCATGGCTGCCCCTGGGAGCTGCTGCTGCTGCCCGACCTTGGCATGTGCTGGCTTGTGGCTGTGGGGGTGGGGAGGGGGTGGCTGGCCCTCTCAGACCCTGTCTCTCACCATCAGTACTCCATCGCGGGGGATGACACTGTGACAGAGGGGGTCACGGACCTTGTACGAGGGACCCTCTGCCCAGCTCTCAAGGCCCTGTTTGAACATGGGCTGAAGAAGCCATCCCTGCTTGGAGGCGCCTGCCACCCATGGCTGTTTATTGAAGAGGTAAGTCAGTGGCTGGACCCATCCTTTTCCTTGAGCCCCTGGGCCCTGTAGAGCTGGTACAGGAGCTCACGGGTGGCAGGATGCGCTCATTTGGACCCTGTGGCTTTGACCCAGTGCCTTCCCTGTTGTCCCTTACACTCACCTTGACCCCCAGGCAGCAGGCCGGGAGGTAGAGAGAGACTTTGACTCGGTGTATTCGCGCCTGGTGCTGTGTAAGACGTACAGGTAACAGGCCCCAACCCGCTGCCCTGCGGCCTCCTGGCAGTCCCCGTGCGGGGAGGGCATAGCCCGAGCCAGCATACTAGGGCAGCGCCAGCAGCTTTGATCCCTCCCTCAGGTTGGATGAAGATGGCAAAGTCCTGACCCCAGAGGAGCTGCTCTACCGGGTAAATGGGGTAGCAGGTGGGGCAGGCCTCCTGGGTGGGCAGCTGGAACCACCTGGGTGACAGCTGGGCCCTCCCAGGCTGTGCAGTCTGTGAATGTGACCCACGACGCCGCACATGCACAGATGGACGTCAAGCTCCGGTCCCTCATCTGCGTGGGGCTCAAGTGAGTATCTCTGCCCATTGTGGGCCAGTGACCATCCAGTTAGGTGAGTGGTAGCCTGGGCTGTGGCTCTGTGGGGCCGCGGGGTACCCGTGAGCTGGTCCTCCTGGGCCCCGGACGTGGACAGACAAGGCAGCAAGGGGGACTCCCAAAGGCCTTCCTCTAGTACACGACCAGCCATCGTTTGTGGGCCGCGGAGGCACTCGTAGATTTTGTGAGACACGGGTTTTAGCAAGGTGCCTGGAGAGAGGGGCGCCTGCCTGCAGGGAACTTGGGCATTTGAGGCCCAGACCTAGGCCAGCGTCGAGCGTGCCTTCTGCGTTTGCCATCCGATGACAGCCTCCAGGAGGCTGGCTCAGAACATGGCTGTGGGCCTCACCCCTGGACTGACCAGCAGGGCTAAGGCCCCGCTGTGCAGCAGGTGGTAGCAGAGTCTCAGAGGGAAGAGCTGGAATGGGGCTGAGGAGAACTGGGGCCATGGGGCCAGTGGGCCCGAGTGTCTCCCAGTATAGAGGAGCCAGAGCCAGGCCACTCTGCAGAAACCTGGCTGAGAGGTCAGGACCTTCCGTGCGGTCACCTGCGGCAGTCACAGTGGAGGTGAAGTGGCTGGGGGTGGGGCAGCCCACTGTTCCCCGCCTGTCCCCAGCGAGCAGGTCTTGCACCTGTGGCTAGAGGTGCTCTGCTCCAGCCTGCCTACCGTGGAGAAGTGGTACCAGCCCTGGTCCTTCCTGCGCAGCCCTGGCTGGGTCCAGATCAAGTGCGAGCTCCGGTGAGTCCCCTGCCATTGCTTCCAGAACCCCTGCCCTGTGGCCTGAGTGGGGTTAGTGGGGGCACAGCTGACCTGAGCGATTGACAGCCTCCCCACTCCCTTCCTCACCTCCAGCGTCCTCTGCTGCTTCGCCTTCAGCCTCTCCCAGGACTGGGAGCTTCCTGTGAAGAGAGAGGTACATGCTTGGGGTTGTTTCTGGGCCCTGCAGCCCACCTTCCCTCTGTGGGGCTGCTTGGGGTGGGGCAGGCCAGGCGTCTGTGCTGGCACGGCACCCCAGACATGAGGTGGGTGTCTGAGGGAGGGCCTGTGGGGCCCCCGAGTGCTGGCATCACGTGGCACATGAGCCCCTCGGGCCTCCTTGCTGTGTGCTGCCCACGACAGAGGCTGTCCCTGTGTGCAGGAGGAGAAGAAGCCACTGAAGGAAGGTGTTCAGGACATGCTGGTGAAGCACCACCTCTTCAGCTGGGACATAGATGGGTGACGCTCTTCCTTCAGCGGCCCCGTCAAGCCCAGGCTTCCCCCAACCTGTTGGCTACCGAGCAGTCCCCTCCTCAAGCAAGAAGAGAACAGCATAGTCCTGGCCAGTCTTGGGCCTGCTTTGGGATAGGGTCTGAGGTGGCCTGGGCCCCCTCCAAGCTGTGGGGGTGAAGGGGAAGTGACACTGGAGCTCTGGCCAGGCACCATGGCACGGTGAACGGGGACACCACCTGGAATGCCCAGGAGGATGGGGGTGGCAGGAGCAGAAGGTGCTCTGCCCGGGTCTTTATAGAGGATCTGGGCCCCAGTTTCATGGTTTGTACCAACCAAAAAACTTTGTGAGGAGGTGGAGAGCCATCTGTTTTGTCTGCTTTTGCTCAGGAAGGGGATGACGGTAGCCAAAGTCTCCCTTGGCCTCTTGGGTTTGTCAATAAATTGTGTCCTTGGGAAAGCACCTCCCGTCTTCTGTCCAGCTATGGCCATGGAGCTGTGTGTCCAAGGTTCTGTCCTTCCTGGAATGGTCTAGAAAGCCTAGGATCCAGCCATGCCACCCACCTTTTCCATGGATTGAACAAAAATGGATCAAAGTTAGTGTTTTGTTTTTTTATTTTAAAAAGTCCACACAGCTTCCCAACCTCTAACCCAGTCCTGGTTTGGTGCTCCATCCCGAATCCCCCGTTAACGACAGTAAAAGGCCAGAAGGGAGGCTGGGCCCCAGGGCAAGAGGGGGGCCACAGCTTCAGGGCCGACACCCCTCCTATCCCAGGGCCACAGTGGCTGTGGGACGGAATGTGGGTGGGTGGCCAGGAAGCACCTGCCCTCGTGGCACTAGTACAGAGCAGGACACGGGGGGCATAGGCCGTGGCGGGGGTGTCTACATATTAAACACACGTGATGGGGCTGAGGTAAGCTGCGTCCAACCCCAGGAGCAGTGGTCTCCAGGCTCTTCTGTATTGTGCACAGGATGGGAGGGAGCGCCAATGCACCTCCCAGCCCCCCAAAATAGATGCATACATATGTATGGCGATATATAGCGATATATACACCTGTACAGAAACCGACTGCTACCAGCACTAAAAGGTGACACTACACCAAGACACTAAAATGGCAAGGGCTCCCCTCCCCGGAAGCCTAGGACCCTGGGATTGGCATCACAGGGAACAGGGAGGTAGAGGCCCAGCTAGTTTCTTCCCTCACAGGGAAGACAGGAGAGAAGGAAGGAGATTTCCCTCCCCCGCCCCCGCCCAGGGCCTCGCCTGCCTGAGCAAACTGCAGCCCGACTGCACCTCCGACCTCACAAAAGGAGGCAATAGAAGGGCCCTGGCCTAAAACTGCTCCTGGGCAGCTTTTCTCCTTGGTGAGCCTGAGCCAGGTGGCAGCTTGACCTGCTCCAGCCTCCCAGCGAGGGCAAAGCAGGGCCTGTGATTGTCAGGACTCATGAGCACGGAGAGGAAGGATCAGGCTGAGAGAGTGGAGCTCCCACGAGTTCCCGAGGCTCCCCATCTTCCAGCCCCTCCCGTCTCGGCTCTGCAGCCTGAGAGCTACAAGCAGGAATCCCAGTGCAGCTGCAGGTCATGACCATCGAGGAAGTCCGTGGAGAAGAGGCTGGGCGTGGTGGCGCCGAGCGGGGCCAGGCTGAGCGCGGGGCCGCCCGACGACAGCTCCAGCCAGTCCATGCTGTCCAGGTGGCCATCGGCCAGGTCCAGGCCCACGCTGCTGGGCTCAGGGGCGAAGTGCAATTCCGAGGTGTCCATGGGGGAGGGGGGGTGGTCCAGGATGGCAGAGCTGCTCAGCATCTGGCTGTGGAGGTCGTCGATGAGGGAGAGGGGCTCTGGCCCCTCATGCCCGCTGGTCAGCAGAGGCAGCCCCGTGCTGCTCTCCAGGAAGTCCTCCAGGCGCCCAGGGAGGGCGGGTGAGCCTGAAGGAGGCGGCACTGCCTGGGGGAGCTCTGCAGAAGGCGGCGACGGTGTGGCCAGGGGCGACCCACAGGTTGTGGTCGAGGGGGGCTTCACTTTCCCTGGGAGGGAGGGTGGTGGCTCCTGGAAATCTGCGGGGATTTCTGGCAAACGAGAAAGTGAATGTGAATGGACGTCAGGGTCCAGGCCGGGATAGGGCTCGAGGCTGGCCCTACTTTACACCACATACACAGCGTTAACTCCAAATGGGTCAAAGATCTAAATTTGGGAGCTGAAACCACAAAACTCTTAGAGGAAAATGAGAAATCTTCATTGGATTTGGTAGTGATTTCTTGGTTGTGACACTAAAAATACAACAATAATACATTAATTGGACCATATAAAAATGTCTAAGTTTTGTGCACCAAAGGACACCATGAAGAGCCAAGACAGTCTACGGAGAGGGAGAAAATGTCTGCACACCATGGATCTGATCGTTCGTGTCCAGACTAAAGAGCTACAACTCAACAACAAAACCCAACAGGGAAGAAGGGGAAAGGACTCTACCATTTCTCCAAAGAAAAGATCTGCAAATGACCTGTAAGGACAGAAGACGTTCAACCTCATTAGTCGTTAGGGAAACGCAAATCAAACCCACAAGGAGACACCACCTCACACCCAGTAGAGGTGAGGCTATAAAGAGATATGAGCCCTTGTGCACGGCTGGTGTGAACAAACACGGTGCAGCCGCTGTGGAAGATGTGCAGGGACCCCCAGCAGATGCAAGGGCACCAGTGTTCACAGCAGCATTACATACGACAGCACAAGGGGGGGACTGCTCAAGTGTCCCTCAGGGTTGAGGAGATCAGCACAAGGTATTCTGTCCCTACAATGGGATCTCACACGACCATAAAAAGGCAGGAAACTCTGACACCTGCTACAACACAGATGAACCTTAAGGGCACCGTGCTAGTAAAGCCAGCCAGAAACCCAAGGACAGGTACAATAGGATTGCACTGGTATGAGGTCCCAGAGCAGGCAGATTTAGAGCAGAAAGCAGAACGGAGGTTCCCTGGGGCTGGGGAGGGGAAAGGGGGCATTCCTGCCTAAGAGGACCCAAGTATCAGTACAGGATGATGAAAAAGTTCTACAAACAGATGGTGGTGAGGGCGGCACAAGCACTGAATGTAATTAATGCTACTGCATTATACTTTTTTAAATTATGAATTATACATTTTAAAATTATTAGAATGGCAAGTTTTGGGGTGCCTGGGTGGCTCGGTTGGTTGGGCGACTGCCTTTGGCTCAGGTCATGATCCCGGAGAGCCGGGATCGAGTCCCACATCGGGCTTCCTGCTTGGCCGGAAGCCTGCTTCTCCCCCTCTCACTCCCCCTGCTTGTGTTCCCTCTCTGGCTGTGTTTCCCTCTGTCAAATAAATAAAATCTCAAGGAAAAAAAAAAAAAAAGAATGGCAAGTTTTATGTGTATTTAACCACACTTTAAAAAATATGCAGAAACAAACCAGGCTTGCTCCCTCCCTGGTCCTCTAGGGCCTATCCTCCGTCTCATTCTCCCCCCATCCCAGCCTGACACGCCTGCCCATCTCACCACGCTCAGTTTCCCCAGATGCCCACCCCCATTCAAATGCCTTCTGGGGGCATCTGTGCCACCTCTCTGGCCAGTTCTGTGTTCCTCAGGGGGCAGGCAGCACCCCCCAGCTCCCTTTCTCTGCTGTACCTTCAGGGCTAGCACTCAAGGCCTGACCTGCTGGTCTGCTCCCTCTGCTTCTGACATCCTTTTTTTCCCCCGGGAAGCCTGAGCCCTCCCAGTTTGGGTTCCTGTCTGGACACCAGGAACTCCCCAAGTCTGCTCCCAGGCCTCTCTCCCAGACTAGATGAGCCTTTCCCACTGCCCTCAAGCACCGCCCAGCCCAGTGCCACCTGTGCTTGTAAGAAATGTGCCTTAGGCCCTACTGCAGACTCCAGAATCCACGACCTTTAGGGTAACATCGGCTCTTAAACTCCAGGGGGTTTCTTTGAGATTTTATTTACTTAAAAATCTTTAAAAAATAAAGATCCTTATACCCTACAAGGGGTTCAAACTCAAAATCCCAAGATCAAGAGTTGCATGTTCCATGGACTATGCCAGCCAGGTGCCCATAACATTCTCCATTTTAAAGTGTACAGTTCCATGCCTGAGTTCTCACTTAGCCTGTACCATCTTGCTAACTAACCCTCTGTACCGCCATCGGTAAAGCACTCAGTAATTCCACACACTCTGCCTTCTTGGCTGCTGCCACCTATAAACTCCCCCAGCTCCTACCTGACGCTGAGCCCCCCTCACCTGCCCCGTGCCCTCCCTGCATTCAGGGACCTCCTCCACCAGCATGTAAACAGGCTGGCTCTTTGCTCCCTTTGCAGGAAACCGTCTGCAGAGAGCCATCCAGACTTGCATCCCCTAGGACCTTACCCATGGTCCCACTGCAGCAGGCTGAGGTCATTACTGGCCAACCACAATGCTAACCCTGTGACCAGGTCTTGGTCAGTCTCTGCTGGCCGCCCAGTGACAGCCCTGGACTTTAGGACTTAACGGTCTTGAGGGCAGCCTCCCACTCTGTCCACTACTGAGTGTCATCTGCTTGTGCCCCTGGACTACGCCTCATCCTCCTCTCTGCTCACCCAATCTCATGGCTCCAAATGTCAATCTAGATGCCAACAACTCCCCTGCGTGCCTTCAAGTGACGTCCCCGCTTGGGTCTCTCAGGACACAACAATCTGAGGCTGCATGGACACATCCCCAACACACGACACTCTTGCAGCTGCACCCAGGGACCTCAGGCCAGACGTTGGTAACATCCATGGCTGCCCTCCTGTTGACTCGCCACGTCACATGCCTCTCCATGAGGAAATCGACTGGCTCTCTAAATTATACCGAGACTCAGGTCCTTCTCCACGTCCTTGCTATGGGCTGGCCCAGGCCCCCTGGATCCCCACGACCGCCTCCTGGCTCCTGCCCTTCTAGCTGGAACAACCCTCCACTCAGCTTCACCCAGAGTCCAAGCCCTACCACCATGCACCCATGAGGCCTCGTGATCTGTCGCCACCCGCGACTTCTCTCCCTCCTGCATCCATGCCACTCCTCCAGCATACCTGGCCCCACAGGGAGCTCAACGAGGTCGACCCAAATGCCCCCACATACCTAAGACCCTCCCTCTCCCTTCCCAGCTTTCTGTAATAGTTACTCCTCACCTATGCTCTAATCCACTTGTCTACTACTGTCTCCTCACAGTAGACTGTGCAAAGGCAAACATCTGTTCCACTCATTGCTGGACCACAGGCTGTGGGGACAGGACCTACCACGCAGTGGGTGCTGGGTAAAGCAATCCCTGCTGGAGGGCTGCACCCCTGACCAGTGTTCTTGCCCAAGCCCTGGAGAGAGTATATGTCTCAGCTATTGCTACATCCAAACTAAAAGGTCCGTCAGCCCCGTAAGTGTTCCGTGATGAAACAGAAGCCAATAAATCAAGCACCCCAGGGCTACGTAACCTATGGAGCAAGAAGGAAGTTGTCTGGGGAGTCAACTCAGGGAGTCTAGGCTTTACCTCCGCTCTGAATAAGAATGTCAAACAGGTCATCCATCTGCTGGCTGGAGGAACCGTTCTCCTGTAGAACAGATGGGGTAAAAAGAAAAATGAAAATCTAGAATAGGAGGCCCCCAGCCTAGCTCAGGGCAGAGCCCATCCCTTCCATCCTGGAGCTGGCAGCCAGACCTGCAGAGCCCTCCGACCTGGGCTCAGGCTCCCAGAGCTAACTCCTCAGTCGGGCCAGGCTCTGGCCAGTCTGCCCATAATACACCCTCCACCCTCCTCTGCCCCACCTGGTGCTGGGGGCGGGGTGCTGGGGGCAGGGGTACTATGGGAGCCCAGCCGCCTTGCCAAACACCCACCCTAGCCAGGCCCCAGTCTAACCTTCTTCACCTGCTGTCTCGGCTGCTGGCTCACGGCTTCCTCATAGCCAGGTGGCTCCTTCTTCAGCAGAGAAGTAGGGGTCCCAAAGAGGGGCTGTGATGGATGCTCTAGGTCCATCTGGGCTGTTGGGCCAGGGGCTGGAGAACCAGGCTGGGATAAGGGCTGAACAGGAGAACGGTGAGAGATCCAGTGGTTGGAATGAGGGAAGCAGGCCCAGGACCTAGCACAGTCCAGGAGGGCAGGCAGGAGGCGCCTAGCTTCTGGGCCAAGACAACCTGCCCGCTACACTGGCTTTTAGCAAGCTTGCTGGAAGCCACTGGGGAAGAAGGGATAGGGGTCGGGGAGGCCATGCCTGACCTCTGACGCTGCAGAGGGTGGGGTAGGCATGGGGTAACTGGCTGCCTGGGTTTGGTACAAGCCACAGGGGACACGGAGGGGCTCGGGGTCGATTGCCCCCTCTCCTCCCTTTCTGCTGGAGGCTGTTCAAGGGCCCTGGTCTCCCATCCTGAGGTGCCAGGTTCCCGTCACTGTCCACTGTCCCCTCCTCCAGCCCTGAGCTCTGCAGGGCCGAGAGGCCACACAAAGCCTAGAGCAGCCTCACCTCTGGACCAGGCTAGGTGGAGGGGCTGGGCTGTGAGGGTGGCAGCAGCAGGGAGCCAGCTGCCAATTACGGCTTGGTGGGGGACAGCTGGCCTCTCCCCGCCCCTCACCGAGGCCTGTTGCACCCCCACGGAGCAGAGGCAGGCCTGGGTGGGGGCTGCTCAGGGGCCCTCCGCCGGGGTACAGAGATGGGCAGTCCCTGACGGCTCCACCCTCACAGCTGTGGGGTCTTGGGCAGCTCCCTTCATCTTCCCAAGTCTTAATGCCTCCCCGCGGTGACACGGGGATGGGGAGCCCTCATTTCAGAGGACCAAGCGGAAGTTTAAAGAAAGCGAGCACAACTTGCCCAACAGGGCTGTCACGCTTGGTCTCCTCACGCTCTCCTGTGGCCCCTGCCCCTCCCGCACCCAGGTACCTGCTGGGGGCTCCCGCTGGCCAGGCCGGGGCTGTCTGCATTCTTATTGGTCACGGTGAGGACAAGGTGGGTCCCTGTAGAGTCAGTGATGAGGGCGGGGGGCGTGACCCCCTGGGGGCCCCGAAGCAGCTGGGGAGCGGGGGCTGGCTCAGGTTCAGGCAGCGCGGCTTCCTGCTTCACTACCACGGCCGGGGGCACCAGGGTACAAGTGTCTGCGCGGTGGGCAGTGGGGGCCGCCAGGGTGGGGCTGAAGGGGTGAGCAGGACCCGGGGCCTGCCGGCTCAACTGGCAGCTGGAGAAGCTGTGTTCCTGCTTGACTGGGGTGCCCAGGGGGGCGGGGGCCGGGGCCGGCTGCTGGGCCCGCTTCTCCTGCTCCAGCTGTGACCTCAGCCACTCCACAAGCTGCTGTTTCTGGCGCAGCATGCGAGTCAGCTCTTCAATTTGCTTGTCCTTTTCCTGCAGCATCTGGTCCTTGTCACGCCCCTCGAGCTCGGCCCGTACCCCAGGGCTCAGGCAGCAGGAACCGGCCCGGGGGCCCTCCTCCTTCACAAGGATCTGTAGTGGCGAGGCCTGCAGAGTGAGCTGGGTCAGTGGCGAGGTCACCATCTCGCCAAAGGTGTCCCCGGGCGTGGAGTTCTCATCACCCGTGCTGAGCAGCGAACGGTCTGAGGGGGTGGGAGACACGGGGGGCGTGGAGCCCGTGCTGCCGAACTTCACCACCCCGTTACTGGTCACTGTGGCCACCACCACCTCCGCTGGGGCCAGGCCTGCTGCCACCAGGGCAGGCCCCGTGCTCAGCCGGGCAGCTGGGAAGGCAACCACCACCTCCCCAGCCTTGGGCAGGATGGCGGGGGCGGCGGGGCCCTTGGGGGCTCCTGAGGCAGGACCGACTTGCTCTTGGTATGCACGCAGACGCTCAATCAGGTCTGTCTTGGTGCCTGAGACGGGCAGTGACCGCAGCTTTAGCTCCTGCTTCAGCTCTGCCACCTGCAAGGGGGCCGAGAGTCAGGGGGGCAGGGCGGCAGAGACAACTGGGTCTAGGCGGGAGGGCATTCGGGGAGGTGGGAAGGATGAGCTCTTTGTTCATCAGGTTCATTCATCTGGGTCCCGCTGGTCCTTCAGGTTCATGAGCCCCTGACCCTCCCACAGCCCTGGCAGGTGGGACTTGTGTGCCCTGAGCCCTGCCTCCTCTCTCCTCAACCTCACCATGTGAAGGGCCTGGTTAAAATGCTCCTTCCCCCTGTCTGGGCACGAGATGCCCTCAGCTCTCCCCAGCCCCAGCATGGTACCTGGTGCTTGATTTCTAATACTTAACTGAATCAACTGGATTTTACAGATGAGAAAACCGAGCTCACAAAAATAAACAATTTCAAGATCACTGCTGGTGAGCAGCAGAGCTAGACGTTAATTCCGGGTTTAATGGACTCCGAAGCCTGTGCCCAGCTACCCGCACAAGGGCTGTATCATCTTGCTGGGGCCGGTCTGCTCCAACTTCTGACATGATCCACCCTCCAAGTCTGCGCCCCGAGAAGGGGCCATTTTTTTCCCAAGGAGAAGGAGCCAATTCAGTGGGGTGTTAATGGACAAAATGGAAAAGGTTGGGGAGCTGAAGTGGAGAGCCCTAAGTGTGAGTCCTGACTCTGCCACTAGCCAGCTCTGGGACCTGAGCAAGCCCCTCTGTCCTCAGCACCTCCACCTGCTTGTCCTTAAGCAAGCGTGATACTCCTTGTGTCTCTGCTGCATAGCAAAGGCCAAGAAAGAGAAGTCGTATAGAAGAGGTCAGTGGGCCCCAGGGCTAGGCAGCTGGCTGCGGCAGTTAATGGTAACGACCACCACGACAAAGCAAGTGTCATGGATGACCAGGGCCAGGCCAGCCCTGAAGCAGGTTCCAAGGACCTCAGCTGGAGGAGACCAGAGTCCGGAGCTCGCGCTGCCTTCCAGAGCTGGTCTTGCACTGGCTGCCTTCCCTACAGATGAACGCTGGGCCGGCCCCGTGGGAGGTGAGGCTGGCACCGGCTGCAGCGGAAAGGGGGTGCCCACCTACCTTCATGTCGTCCAGGTTGGCAGGCAGGGCTCCCGGCTTGCCAGTCAGCGAGGTGCTGTTCTGACGCGCCAGCCCACTGGGCCCAGGCGCGCCCGAGCTAGAGCCGCTACTGGGAGTAGAGAGGCTGCGTATCGGAGGGGCCCCAGCGCTTCCCGGGGCCTCACCTGCTGGCCTGAGAAGAAGAAAAGGTAGACCTGAGCACCTGGTCAGCATCACCCTCGGGGCAGAAAGGGGTGTGGGTGTGGGGCAGAAGAATTCAGATCAAAGGGTCCTTAGAGATCTAGGGTTCACCCAACCAGGCCAGGCATCGGCCAGTCAGGGCGCCTCTGGGCGGGGCGGGGGGGGGTGCGAGGCGGGCTCCTACTTCGGCGGGGCAGGCAGGATGGTCTGGTAGTTGTAGTGCTGCTGCTGCTGCTGGTTGAGGATCTGGAGCTGCAGGAAGAGCTGCTGCTGCTGCAGGATCTTGGCATAGGAGGAGTCCATGGGAGGCGCCCCCTTGTCCTGCTTTTGGTCCGGGGGGATGTACTGGTGATACTTGAGCTTCTTTACCTTTGGCTTCAGCTCCTTGGCTTTCTTGCTGCGCTGCGACTTCTCACTGGCAGACTTGGGTTGGCTTTGCTGAGGGCACAGGAGACGGGGGGCGCCATCAGGGGGCAGGGCTGGGCTTCTCAGAAGGCCCCTGTCCTCCACCCTGCCCAGTTCCACTCTCCTGCTCCGGGAGGGTGCTCCTCCACCGGAAGCAGCCTCGTCAGTGCCCATAACTGTGTCAGGGAGGGGGGGCACAGCTGCGGGGGGGGGGTTGTGCACAGCCCCACTTACTTAAAAGAGCCTCTAGCCCGGAGAGAAAGATCAAGCAAATGCAGATGTCACCATGACCTCAAGCAAAGAGCGAACACGATAAAGTAACGACAGCGGGCTGGCGGAGCAGTGGCCTCCACAGCGGGCCTGCAGCTCAGTGTGCTGGAGGCCTGGGAGCCAGCCCGTGAAGGCCGAGGCTTTACCCAGAAAGAGGAAGGGTACACGGGTATATTTATACTATTCTTTCAAACATGTAGCGGTCAAAGGAGGAGACCAGTTCTGTGGTGAGCAGCAGATGTGAGGAAGGATTGTGGGAGGAAATCTCTCCAGAACACACTACAGAGGCCGAGAGAGGTGGCCCAGTGAAGGAACGGCCAGGGCACTGGGACCCCAGGACGAGTGGCTCACTGCCTCCTCTGGGACCGGGAAGCCACAGAACTTGAAATTTCCTGCCAGCAGCAGGGCCTCGAGGCCTTGCAGAGATGGTGCAAAGAGGGGAAGGCCTGGGGTGGGGGCGCCACGGAGCCCCACAAACACAGAGGTAGCAGCTAGAGAGGTAAGGCTGGCCGGAGACTCCTAGCTGGGGGAGGGTCTGTGTCGGGGCCTAACTCCCAGACACCTGGGAGCAGGTGGCTCTTGGGGCACGGGGTCCTGGGCGCTGGCTGCTGCTGTACTTAATTCACCTCAGTGCCCGAGACAGTGTCCCCCACACGAAGGTGGGCATCTCACGGGCTGGTGGTAAGCCATGCCCCTCAGACATGTTAGGTCAGGCCTTGGAGAATAAAAAATGCCCAAAGGCACCTGGGTGGCTCAGTCTTGATCTTGGAGTTCAAAGGTCAAGCTCCATGTTAGGTGTAGAGACTACTCAAAATAAAATCTTCCAAAAAAGAAATGCCCAAAGCGGCCCTTATGTGACCTCACGCCCATCCTTTCTCTTCTGGGTTTGTCACTCACTGTGACTGCCTCACGGGGTGTCAGTGGACCAGAGGGGTTGTATTGGGTGTGTTTTCACGGTGGAATGTGGGGTAAGAGCCAGGAAGACGCTGCCCAGATCCCGGCCCATCTCGCTCAGTAAGCGGCAGCTGCTGAGTGTGAGGGCCGGTGTCCAGAGAGAGGGGAGGAACTCCCACATCACCTCAGTGACCTTTGCCAGGCCCCGACCAGGGGGAAGAGATATGCACCCCACTCCCTGCAGTTGTCCCCCCAACTGGGACAAAATCACAGCACGGCTTGGAGGGGCCCCAAAAGGGGAGGAAGGGCAGTCGGCTGGGGACCTGTACCTTAATGAGCGTCGGGGTGGGCTTGGCCGAGGGGACTGTGGTTCCATTGGTGAGGCTGGGAGGCAGAGGCGGCTGCTCTGCCAGGAAAAGTGTTTCTCCAGAATCCGGGCCCAATGGGAGTTGAGACACAACCTGAAAGAGAGGAGGCGGGGGGCACGGCCCTCTCAGGCAGGCATCTCCTCCAGCACTGGTACCGCATGGGGGATGGGGCGTGGGGGGTGCAAAAGGTGGGCAGAGACGAGCAGGGGTGAGAGGAGCAGCCTCAGGAGGCAGAGCAGAGGGAACTGAACTGGAACATGGAGACACAGAGGTCAGCGAACAGGTCACTGAACCGTATGAGGGAGAAGCGGGCAGGTCTAAGTCACCGCAGGGACAGCCCAGGGAGCCTCAGGGATCTCACCGGGAGGCAGCCCCAGTCCGGGACGGTGGGCTGACTAAGGCAGCTGAAACAGGGCCCACTGCTGACATCTCTGAGACCCAAGCAACCGGGGCAAAACCCTGGCTTCCCTGTCCCAGGTGAGACCTCACTCTGGGCAGTTCCAGCAAGTCTGGGGCCCTCGGGGAGGGAAGAAAGCATGGTGAGGGGCAAACTCACCTGAGTGGGGGATACAGAGGTGGCACTGGGCAGTGGCTCACTGACTCGGGCTTCCAAGGGTGACGGCACAGAGCCCTGGGATTCATGGCTGGCAGGCTGCTCAGGGGATAAGGCGTCACTGCTGTCCTCATCGAAGGAAGAGCTGTCTGCTACTTTCGGGTAATTCACCTGACCCACTGAAAGCCAAAGCCGGGGTAAGACTCCACCCCCAGCCCCCACAAATGGGAAGAAGTGCTGTGCTCCCCAGCCAGGCCTGTCCCAGCAAGGTGCCTGCCCTCCCTCCCGCCCACCCCATCTCCACCCCAGTGAGGCAGGCAGGAGAAAGATCAGCAGCTGTTCTGCTTTCTGGGTCCAAAAGAGCTCCAGGAAAGCTCATCATCACAACTCGGAAACCAGAGCAGGAGAGTACTAGCGACCATGCTGTCCAGGTGCTCCCTTGTCTTTCCCTCTACACTGTGTCCAGTCGTCAAGGCCAAGTTCCACGCTCCCTCCCTGCAGCCTGTAACCTCCATCTCATCTAGATGTTAAAAGCACTTCATGTCCATCCTGTGGTGGCACAAAACCCTCGTCTTCCCCCAGAGGCTTGTGGACCCTGCAACCAAGGCTCAAAGGGACCCACACAGCCTGAGAACGTGGCTCCTCCCCTGGGCTGCCGCAACCCCCTGAAAGGCAGGGACAGGCTAAGGGCCTCCTGGGAAAGGTGCGCCTGCCTGGACAGGTGCAACGGGATTACTAGACGTGCGAGGACTTCCTTTTAGTGGCTTGTGACCCCGGGAGATTCAAGATTTGGCCGCAGCAGCCATCCCGCTGCCTCCAAGTGCCCTGCCCTGTCGCATGGCCAGGGTCCTGGCTGGGGCCAGGCCGGGAGGGAAGAGCAGGAGGGCCAGGGCTAGTGTGGAAATCCCAGGACACAAAAGGAAGGAAAGACAAGTAGGATATTTCAAAAGATTACATCACAACTGCCCACTCAGGAAAGAGGTTCTGCTCGGGGCTGCTGTTCACACGGGAGGAATGGAGGTTGGGGTCACGGCAGAGGTGAGCTGTCGGGTGTGCCTGGGGAAATCTACTGTGGTGGGAAGACCGCCGATAGGGAACAAGAACCAACCAGGAACTCTCCCAGCAGACTCTTCCTCTCCAGGGCCACGACCTGAGGCTCTCTCCTCCCCTGGGACCAGGGAAGGACGTACCTGAGCTTCAACCTCCACTAGCCAATGGTGGTGAGGGAGCCAGTGACACCCACTGCTGGGCAGGTTCCTGTCCTCCTGCAGGGCTGCTCCTATACTCCCCCACCTCTGTCCTGGCAGGGGCCATGGGGGGAATGGAGCTCGATTACTGCCGCGGATCCCAGGCCACTGAAACACCTAGGTTCCTCCCAGCGTCTCTTCCTCCCCCACGAGGAGACGTGCCATGGGCCAGCGGTCACGCGGCACCCAGCATGGGATGGTGGAATCAACGATGGAGGAGCTTTGGCTCCTCCCCAGAGGGCAGTCCAACTGGAGCCAGTAGCTGGCCAGGGACCTTGCAGAGTCCATTCCCCTCATAGATGCAGGCTGTGGAAAGACAGGGACCCTGCCCTTGGATTTTGGCCCAGTCCCCTCTGCTCAAGGGAAACACAGAGATGCTCCGGGAAGACTTCTTGGAGGAGGGGTCTTGACATGAATCTACAGATCAGCGGAGGGTGGCCTGGAGGAGAGGGCAGCAGTGTAGAGTAGCCATTGGGGAGTGTGTGGGGAAGACAGTGGGAGGTCAGCCTCTGCAAAGCCCATCATGCCCCCATCTTTTTTTTTTTTTTTTTTTTTTTTTTTTTTTTTTTTT
>PITA01023365.1:0-28357 GCA_004023965.1 Spilogale gracilis
AAAAAAAAAAAAAAAAAAAAAAAAAAAAAGAAAAGGACCAGAATCTCCATGGTTATGTTTATATCTCTGTACCCAAAGCAGTGACTGGTATATAGTTAATCTTAACACACATAATTTAAGAGAAGCAACGCATATATGAAAAAAAATGCTAAAATATTCAAGGAGTTTTGTTTGTTTGTTTTTGGTATTACTGATAACATTGCTCCATTTAGGAGCCATCTGCTTTTCATACATGTCACCTGACTTTTTCCAGACCCTCTTCTATCCTTCTCTATCCATCTTTGAATGCTGGGAAGCTGACCTGTTAAATATTGACTACATATTCTTGCACCTGGCTTCCTGTGAGATTCAGCCAATGGGAGCCACTGACAGGTGACATGAAGGTGATGAAGAGATAGGTCAGGGTATCTATCCCCCCTCTTCCTGCCCCAGGTGGCCAAATGTTTCAATATGAAAGACCACTGTTCCTATCAAAAGCCTCCCTCCCTCACAGAGGTACTTCCACTGAGTTACAATAACCAAACTCTATCAGTTTCCTAGGGTTGCCATAACAAAATACAAAATCACTTAGGTCCTTAAAACAGAAGCATATTGTCTGACAGTTCTGGAGGCTAGAAGTGTGAAATCCAGATGCCAGCAGGGCCATGCTACCTCTGAAAGCTGCAGGAAAGAATCCTTCTCACCTCTTCCAGCTTTTGGTAGCCCTGTGCTATTCCTTGGCTTATAGATACATCACTCTTATCACTGAACTTGGCTTACAAATGCACCATGTCCAAATCTGTCTCCATAACCACATGATGTTCTCCCTTTGTGCCTCTGTGTGTCTCTCTGCCTTCACATGGCCATCTGATTATAAAGACCTCAGTCACATTTTATTAGAAGCTCACACTACTCCAGTATGACCTCATCTTAACTAGTTACATCTGCAATGACCCTATTTTCAATTAACTTCACATTCTGACATAATGGTCAAATACAATAGGTATTTTTGGAGGGATGCAATTCAATGGATACCTCAACCCTCCCCTTGCTCCTTATGCCTAGAAATACTAAGAGACACCTCTTGTTGCTTGCACACATTATTTTCACCATCTTATTGGATTCCATTAACTCTGTCTATGCCTCTGCGTATATTCTTTTTATTCGACTCTCTTGGTGTTCTCTCTCTCTTTTTAAATATTTTATTTATTTATTCTAAAGAGAGAGAGAAAATATGTGAGCTGGGGGAGTAGAAAAGGAGGCTGGAGAGGGAGAGAAAATCTTAAGCTGACTCCAACCTGAGGGAGAAATCTACTGCAGGGCTTGGTCTCAGAACGCCGAGATCATGACCTGAGCCAAAACCAAGAGCTGGAGGCTTAACCAACTGAACCACCCAGGTTCCCTTTGGTTACTTCTCTTGACTGTGCTTTCTGTTTCCTGTAAGAATCCCCATAATGATAAACACCTATCCTTATTTTCCCAAAACTCAGTGTAGTATTTATTAAATCTGGCCAGAATCGAATGTGTCTAAGTTTTGGAGGCTTGAGAAGATTTTTTTTTAAATAAAAATAAAAAGCTAAAAAAAGTATAAATTCAGAAATAATTAAAGGTTTAAAGTAAAGACTTTATTAATATCAAACAGCAAGACAAAACTCTTGGATTTGACCTTAAGAAAGAAAGAAAGAAAGAAAGAAAGAAAGAAAGAGTACATGTTTGTCAGATATCTAGTGCTATCATCAAAACCAATTGTAACAAATTGTCATTTATTAATTTTTTTACTGACAAATCCAATATGTCCTTTAGACATCAGCTGTAATAGAAACTGACAGGAACTGGTAGAAAGGGTAAAGTAAAAGTTTCAAAGCCATTTGTGAATTATAAATAAAATATAACACCATATATTGAATTGTCACTGTGAATCCATTGTTCAATGATGATAAGGAGATCCCTACCTGCTTTAAAGGATAATATGACCATCACTCACTGAAAGTCATGTTATGTTGCTTCAGAAAGTGGTTACTGGGATGGACATGCTGACACAAATCTGTGTCTGCATCTTTTCCTTAGCACGTTTTACATAATCTTGCTTCCCTTGTCTTCACTCTATCCAAACACCACTTTAAGCATTTGAGAAATGAATGTCAAGTATCTCTTCCAAGTGATGAAAATTACCCATTTGGGTATGACATCTCTGTTAGGACAAAGCAGTTTAGAACTATGGTGATTTTAGCTACCCCCCAAATGTATGCATGCCTGCATGCACATGTGTCTGTGTCTATGCCTGTGTTTCAATACAGATTTCTCAGTAATCCCTCATGCAGAAATCTTCTGGTCTAAGTGATAAAATATTGAAGTCTATCTGAGAGTAACCTTGAGAATTTGTGCCATGATTTTCTCATGCATAGACCAAATTAGTTCATTATTCTAGCTTGAGGGTCTACAAATTTTCATTTTACTTTAATGCATTTCTTAGAATAAATAAGGTGAATGTATTCTGACCGAAAGTAATTTCTATCAAAAAATATGAGAATTACAACATTAGCAAATGAAATAGTCTGCTATTCATGGAAATTAAAGTTACAGATTTGCCTGTTCTTTCCTAGGTATGCATCAGTAAAAATAAATTCTGTGGGAATTTTGATCTTTATTTTGATCTTTAAAACATTATAAAATGTAATATGGCAAAAAGAAAAAGCCATTGGAATCTACAAAGACCTGGGTTGTAGTACTGGTTCTACCTCAAATTTTAAAATTCTCTCTGAGGATTTCCATTTATTTTTCTCATCTAAGGAATATGAGCTTTCTTCTAAATTATATCTTGCTTCTTTCCAGTTCTGTCAATGTGTGACTTTATGATATCTAGAACTCTAGGGAAAATTAACATGTTATGTGTCATAGATTATTATTCATATAATATTAATCTCTTGAAACCTGAATATCCAGAGATGAAAAATATATTTTCCAAAATGTATTAGCCTTCTGGAGTGGCTATATATGTGGTCCATACAAATAAAATCCTGGTTCATGTTATTTTAATGGTCTCTTTAATTTCAAAGTCTTTGTAACTTGTTTTAGTTTATTTTAAAGAGACTGAAAGATATCTAATATTAGAAGCATTTAAAAAGTTTTCTATGGTAGACAGTTTCTGAAATGGCTCCCAGTCATTCCTATCTTCTGGTATTCATGTTCTTATGTAAGTCTTTCCTTTTGTATGTAGGCAAAATCTAGTGGCTTGCTTTTAATAAACAGAATATATCAAAAGTGATAGGCTGTCACTTCCAAAATTAAGTTATAAAAGATTTTGTCTTCCATCTGGTTCACCCACTCTGTCTTGCTAGCTTTGATGTAGCTTGATGTTATATTGTGAGCTTCTCTACGGAGAAGCCCAAGTAACAAAGAAATATCCAACCAATAGTCCATAAAAATCAAAACTCATAGTCTAACAGTCCCTGAATCCTTCTAACAATCATGCCAACAATCACAGCAGCAGATACTTTCCCAGTTGAACATTGAGATGACTGCATCTTCATCCATATCCTGAGTGCAATCTGTGAGAACCTTAAACCAGTGGGCCTGGCTATGCCCAACTATGCTACAGTTAAGAATTACTAACTGTAGAAATTGAGGAAATAAAGATATATTGTTGTTTAAGTCACTAATCTTTAAGATAATTTGTTACATGGCAAAAGATAATGTTTTCTCTTTAGTATGAAGGGTGACTTAGGGTGGGGCTAAGAGCCTACTTTTGGTGGGGAACAAAGGAGTAGTCAAATAGACCCAAGTAATTGCAAGTAAGATAGGTAGGTTGTTATTCTCCTGGGAAGCTTGGATTCCGGACTAGAAACAAAACAAAACAAACAAACAATAACAAGCTCAAAAGCCCTGAATACAAATAAGTAAATAAGTTTTGCAGAGGTCCCTACCTCTCTGTCAGAAGTCGTCTTGTTTTGCACAGCAAAGGAAACCATCAACAAGATGAAAAGACAATCTATGTGATACTTGTGCAGGATATATCTTTTAAGGGGTTAATATCCAAAATATATTTAAAAAATTATACAACTCAACGCTGAAACAACAAATAATCCAATGAATAATGGGCAGAGAGGGGCACCTGGGTGGCTCAGTTGGTTAAGCGACTGCCTTTGGCTCAGGTCATCATCCCGGAGACCCGGGATCGAGTCCCACATAGGGCTCCCTGCTCAGCGGGAAGCCTGCTTCTCCCTCTCTCACTCCCCCTGCTTGTGTTCCCTCTCTGGCTGTGTTTCTCTCTGTCAAATAAATAAAATCTTAAAAAAAAAAATGGGCAGAGAAACAGAATAGGCATTTTTCCAAATAAGAAATACAGATGGCCAAGAGACGAAAGATTCCCTACTTCACTAATCATCAGAAAAATGAAAATGAAAACCCCAATAAGATATTGTCTCTTGGGCGCCTGGGTGGCTCAGTGGGTTAAAGCCTCTGCTTTCAGCTCAGGTCCTGATCTCAGGGTCCTGGGATCGAGGCCCGCATCGGGCTCTCTGCTCTGCAGGGAGCCTGCCTCCTCCTCTCTCTCTGCCTGTCTCTCTGTCTGCTTGTGATCTCTCTCTCTGTGTCAAATAAATAAATAAATAAAATCTTTAAAAAAAAAAAAAGATATTGCCTCTCACCAGTCACAATGGTTAGTATAAAAAGGATAAGAAATAAGTGTCAGTGAGGATGTGGAGAAAAGTGTTGTCTTGGGCAGTCCCGGTAAGAACGTAAACTGATGTAGCCATTGGAGAAAAGATCATGGAGTTCTCTCAAAAAATTAAACATAGAGAAGAAATTATACTGAGTGAATAAGCCAAGTAGAGAAAGTCAAGTATCACATGGTTTCACTTACTTGCGGTGCATAAGGGGTAATATAGAAGACAGTAGGAGAAGGAAAGTAAATGGGAAGTAGGGTAATTCACAGAGAGAAATGAAACACGAGAGACTTTGGACACAGAAACAAATTGAGGGACTTGGAGGGAAGAGGGTGGGGGGATGGAAGAGCCTGGTGGTGGGTACTGAGGGCACCTATTGCATGGAGCATTGGGTGTGGGGCATGGGCAATGAATCTTGAAACATTGAAAAAAAATTAAAATTAAAATTAAAAAAAAATTAAAAATAGAAAATACCATATGACCCAGTAATTCCACTTCTGGGTATTTACCTAAAGAATACAAAACACTAATATAAAAAAATATATGCACCCTTATATTCACTGCAGCATTATTTTACAATAGCCAAGAAATGGAAGCAAATTAAGTGTCCATCAATAGATGAATAGATAAGAATATGTGATGTGATGCATGCATATGTGCACGTGGCAACACACACACACACACACACACACACTGGAATATTACCCATTAAAAAACGTGAAATCTTGTTATCTGCAACAACAAGGCAGGCCTAGAGTGTATTATGCTAAGTGAAATAACTTAGACAGAAAAAGACAAATACCATATGCTTTCACTTCTATGTGGAATCGAAAAACCAAAACAAATGGACAAGCAAAACAGAAATGTAAATACAGTAGAACAAACTGTGGTTGCTAGAGGAGAGGGGGTGGAAGAATGTGCAAGATAGGTGAAGAGGTTTAACAGGTACAAACTTCCAGTTATAAAATAAATGAGTCAAAGGGATGAAAAATACAGCACAGGGATATAGTCAATAATACTGTAATAATTTTGTATGTATGTAAGTGACAGATGGTAACTACACTTAGCATGGTGAGCATTCTAAATGTATATAATTATCAAATCACTATGCTGTACATGTGAAACTAATATAATATTTATGTCAACTATATTTCAATTAAAAAAAAAAAAGCGCAAGGTTGCCTGGCTGGCTTAGTTGGAAGAGCATGCGACTCTTGATCTTGGGCTTATGAGTTCAAACTCCATGTTGACTTCAGAGAGTACTTAAATATAAATAAATAAATAAACTTAAAAAAAAAGTCAGCTTGTATCACACAGAAGCTCCATATTCTGCTTATTTATTAGTCTACCCATGTTTGTCTTCTTCTTGTTACTTAAACAGTTCATGCCCTTTCTTGCACAGAATCTTTGTGCCTGATGTTTCTTTCACCTAGAATGGTCCTTCTACTCTACTTCACATTCTGGTCATTTCTTTTTCCCAATTTGTGAGATTAATTACCACCTGCTAGGAGTACCCTTCTGAAGTAGTTCTTTTCTACATCCATACCCTTTCTTTCTTCCTGTGTAGATCATTTACAATTTATAATTAGTTATTCATTTTTTAAATCTTTTCTACCCACAGATTATAAACTCCAAAAAGCAGGGTATTATATCATTATTATTCACTCTTTATTCCCCAGCACCTTAGCAGAGTTTCTAGAATAAGCATGGGGAGCAATACACTCTTGCATGGGAGGAACTGGAAAAAGGGAAAAGAGAGGAAGTCAGTTGGCATAGGTATGGGACCAATTTCAAGATCCATATGAGTACCAAAAGCATTTAGGCCAAATTATTAACATAAAGTAGATATTCAATTTTTTCTTTCAATGTCTGTTAGAAATCATAATTCTTTAAAAATGAATAAGTCACCATTGAAAAGATATTTTTGTTTATGCTTGATTTTGCTTATGTTTGTGCTTTTTTATGAAAGTAGAATTAGAAAGTTCTAACACTGGTGTTGAGAAAAAAGTGGATAATTATGGTTGAATGAAAGAACGAGTGAGTGGATGGCTATATGATTCATCATCAATCGCACTTCTGGTTTTAGACTCGCCCATCCTTCTACAACACTTAGCAAAGTATAACCTCAGTGGGCAATTGCTTTATAAAATGAGAAAATCCATATGTTAATAATGTGAGATTCTCCTAAGTCTAAAATACCTTATTTTATTCAGTTTCCATTGTATCATTTTATTTAATTTTATACAATGTAAGTTATACTGCATTATTTCAGGATTGTGGCTACCTGAAATTATATGTCAGTGCATTTATTGGGAGAAAAAAAATGTGGCAGGTTGTAGAAATATTCCAATTTTTCACTACTTCTTATATGCAGTGACTTTATCAATTTGTTACCCAGTCTGGCTCTGGGCTTGGCTATGCGATATACTTTTGCCAGTGAGATGTTAATTGATGTGACATAGCAAAGGCTTGGAAGGGCCTCATCTTAGCTTTTGTGCTTACTTTGAGGACACTGCCACCACCCTAAGAACATAACAAAGGTTGACCCGGTGGTCTGAGAAAGAAAATGAGAGACACGTGAAGCATAGCAATTGGTCAGCCCACAGATGCATGAGCAGTTTAACAGATCTGTGGGAATTTAAGTGAGACTAGGAAAGGTTGGGTGCTCCATGGCTGTTTCAGCTGAACTCCAAGATTCATGAGGGGAAAAAAAGGTTCATGCCACTGAATATTTGGAGAGGCTTGTTACCTAGCAATTCCTAACTGATATAACGGGAAATATGTAGTGCAAAGAGAATGATATACTGTGTTTTGGAATGCCATACAAAATCATCATGTCAGGCAGTTGGCTTCTGATACTACAAATATTCAGTTAAGATCAGAATTTTTATTTTTGATACTTTATTATTTGGAAACAGATTAAAGACAACTTCCCTGACCTATATTTTCAAAAGCGCCTATACGTGAAAACCAGTTAGGAAGAAGTGATCCTTCCAATCCTTAAGTGATATAAGACATCAAAGAAGTAAAGGCAGAATATTTAGAATAAAAAGAAATAAAAGAAATAGACAAAAATTGTAATTTGGTATTGAGTTTTGGACTTTAGAACTTCCTCATATATGGTATAATGTAATATAATATAATAGCTTGCTTTATTAATTTGTATGTTTGCTATTAAATTTTATTATATATTCTAAATATTTGTGGACACGTACAAGTCATGAGAAAAAAAAGAACATATGTGCGAGTATTCTCATGTTTGACATATTTGGCAGCAGAAATGAGACAGCAGAAATCAGCTCAGATAATTTATTTATTTGTGTCTATATTTATCTCCACCATTATGCTGTAAATTCATTTAGGGCAAGAACTATGTCCCTTTCATTTTACTATCTCCCCCACCCCCAAAATAGCGCCTGGTTAATACCAGGGCCCAATTACTGCTTGCCAAACTGAACTAAATTAAATTAAAATTAAAATCTACCAAAGCTGTATATAGAAGTGCACAAAATCATGAGCTAAGAGTTTGATAGTTACAGTACAAGATAAACCTCTCTTCTCAGAATGTGCTCATTGTCTGTCATGTCTCTTCAGAGAACTTGAAGAAACAGGAAAAAAAGCATTTCACTATCTGAGAACACTTTGTTGATGACAACTAAAAACATTCTACACTAAAACCTATATTGATATTTTATGAAAGAGACAGGCATCAAATTATCATAGCTTTAAGATAAAATTCAAGAATTAAGAAAAAAAAAGGCAAATAAGCATAGGGGGATTCTTTCATTTACTTCTACCACTCATACTATTTCCATGGAAGAGTCTGGGGTGTTCTAGAATACTATGATCATTAGATAGGTTAAAACTGTATCTCATCTTTCAAAATGAAATAAACAAAACAAAAAAAAACAAAACAAAACTAACTTCATCTCATCTCACTCTAAAGTTCATTCCAACACCAGGCACATTTATAGGAACTAAAGGTTTGTTAGCTGGATACATGGGTGGATGGATGGATGAATCAACCAACATCAGTTGGTGGAGGTAAAGATGAGAATGCCTTCAATTTTAATATCATATATCACACATATAAAATAATTAAACTGTGTATTAGAGAAACTAACAGCTTCTCTAAGACACAGAGCCATTAAATCTTTCAAAGTCTCACATCTATTTCTCATTGCATTTTTGCCTGCCTGTTATTTTTAATTCCTAACTGCTTTATTAACACTTATTTTTCATGATTTTTCCCCTTTTTTCAGCTTTATGGAGATAAAATTAACGAATAAAAAGGCAATACACTTAAAGTGTATAATGTGATGATTTTGACTATTTTCTTTATATATCCAACCAATAAAACTCCATTGTGTTTACATGGACCAAGCACTATTCCTAGGCATCAAATATATAGGAAGACAACAGTGAGCATGATAATTTTCTTAGTTGAGGTTACAAACAAGTAATGAGACATGAGACAGGGGAGTACTGAGTGTTGCATCACTTCTGTGTTTTCAAACAATATTTCTTAGGAATCTTGTTATTTTTTATCTGAAATTTGGAGAATTAGGAATTGACTCCAACAAGCAAAGCATGCAATTAAGAGGGTTCCAGACTGAAGAACGACATCTCTTAAGAGACAGCCTTTAAGAGAACATTGCATAAGAAATACATGATTCTTTAGAAAGACAGAAGAATGGCATCATGAGAAATTAATATTTACTCCTTGCCAGGCACAGTGACAAACATTTTATATAAAATAGCTCATTTTATTAATTCAACTATCCAGTGAAAAATGCTGTTATCCTTCCCTGTTATTAAATGTAAAGAGATTAAGACTTGGATGAGCTAGCTTGACCAAGTCTAAGTTATAAAATTTGAATTCAAGTTATCAGATTCAAAGACTGTTTTCAAAAACCACTTTCCAAGATAATAATACTTTGTAAAGTAGTTGAAAGAAGAGGTTGCTTGTTTCTAGACATTTTACTGAACAGTTAAAATTCACATAGGTGATAGTAGGTAAATACAAAAATAATGACTAAAAAAAGCTTAATGGGATAAACAACTTCTTCAAGTTTATAAACTACTTGAGTGCTGAATTTTGAACCTGTGTATCTGCTGGGAGCCAGCAGGTCTCGCAAGCTGATGGAGTCACCGTGAGGAAGATGGCAGTCTGAGCACACCTCCCGCTCATGGGAAAACTCACTGACTTCCATAAGTCTGAGTGAGAGGGTAGCAGTAGAAGCACAGCTCCGGCCGCTGTAAAATAAGCCCACTGGAGGGGAGGAAAGGGCAGTCTGAGCCTCGCTCCTGCCGATGGCGGGAAACTGGCATGTCCTCTTTCTACTGATTGGTCTTTATCCTAAAAGTAAAGGACAATATTCTTGACAGGGCCTCAGGGTGGTCTAAGCCAAACCGAAACCCCTTGCAGTCTTTAGATCTATTCAAGAAAGTGTACTTTTTGCACTTTCCCTTTAAATCTCCTGCGGATCTGTGGGGAGATTGTCGAGGCTTTTGCATGGTCAAATGAATGGTTAAATATAAAAATAATAAGATATTAGTAAGAGTATTGCCCTGCATACAGACGATCTAGAAATAAAGTCCTCCATGATGCCTATGCACCCACTCACTAAGAGGCTTGCTTTTACTTTTGCAAAATAAGTTACACTTCTCTTTAGGATGATTGATTTGCCAGACAGACTGACTCCTGGCCCGTATGTTAATAACTTAGCTTAGACTATAACTTTGTATGTAACTAACTCACCTAAGCCTTTTAATTACTTTGTTATTTCCTTTCTTAAAAACACCACATGTTTAATCTACCCTTTATTGCCTGGAAACAAGATGCAAGAAATTATTAAAAAACCTTATTGATCACACCCATCCCTGTTTTGGTTGAGGGATTTGAGGCAAATTGTAGGCATGTCCACTTGCAAAAATATTTTTCATTGATCAATGCCCTGTATTCTCTAAAATCATCTACTGTAAAAGATTTTTCCTTTTAATCTATAACCTGTTGCCTATAAATAAAGAGACAGAAATCCAACAAGACAGAGATGCCTGGCAAGTGATCAAAAAGAATCTTCAGGTCTCTCTCATTATTCATTCACCAACACGGTTCTTCCTTCAGGAACTCCTGGTTCAGCCAGAGCTGGACTCCTGCATGTATCCAACTTCAGCATTAATGTTATTAACCACTGAATTTTAGAGAAACATTTGGATTACACCAAACCTGGGGTAGCTTTATTGCCCTCAATTCACAGAAGAGATATAAGTGATTGTATGTGTTTGGTTTTGATAAGATTTGCCCAATAGAATATCTTTTCTACATAATTCATAAGGCTACTGTGAAGATTAAAACTACTGATCTCATTATACATAAAGTCTAAATCTTAATGTGATACACAGAGGCTCTTTCTTCACAGTCTTCCCTTCAGTTTTCATTTTAGCATCATTACCAACCAACCTGCCTCCTGAACCCTAGACTTTGGTCACACAGAACTTCTCAAATGATGCTCTTTTTTCCTCTATGAGTTGCTGAAAGTAGCCAACTTAACTAGGATTTCCAATCACTTATTAATATTATAACTTGCTACTTTGCTAGTTGATTTGATGAGTGCCAAGCTCTTAAACAACAGGATACAAAATATTAATAAATGCTAGTTATGTGCCAGGTTCATTTTATGCATTTGCATATATGCCTGCTTACTAAAATTTTATAACAGTAAGAAATATATTATTGTCCCGACTATAAAGATAAAAAAAGTTGATGTTTCAAAAGGTAAGGGCTTTCCTCCATGGTTAAAAACAAAGCACTAAGAGTAGAATCATGAACTGAACTTAGGTCAGTTAGATTCCAAAGTCCATTTACATTCTATTTAGCCAGATTGTCTTGGTTATTTTTAAAGCCAAGTAAATTTTCAGAACTAGTTTTAAATTAATTTGAAACTTATCTTAAAGCTTGCATACACTCACGATTGCCAAAGCATTTCCATCTTTATGTAAAAAAAGATGTAATAATGCATATAAATGATCTTGCACTCAATAGAGCTAGTTCCTCTCTGATTTTTTTCTCTAGCATCTGTGATATGGTTGGTGATGGATGTTTGGAAGGTCAGATGACAGATGGGGGCCAACATGTCTAGTTTCAGCTAAGAATTTAAAATTGGAGATTAAAATCAAGTGTCTCCAAAGGAGGAATTGGAAATCTTAGAGTCTGGGTGATGCTCTGATTCTCATCAAGATTCAATTAAAAAAAAGTCTTTCCATTTTAATTTGCACCTTTTTGGGATAGAAATACCACTGCACCATTCATCTAAATGAAGAGTAGAAGATGTGATGAGTTCTTGGCCATCAGTGTGGCCTCCAAGAGCCATCTGTTCTCAGAATCAGTGAGCAAGTAAGGATTTATGACCTATTCCCAACACACTCCCTGTGCGTGGCAGGGAAGGGCAAATCCAGCTGCTTTTTATTTTTATCAAACATTTTGATCTATTCTTCAAACATTGCAAGTTTTATGAAACCCCAAATAACAGTTTGTCAAACACTTTTCTTATCTAATTAGGAAAATGATTTGTATGTTGAGAAAGATTGCACAAGATGATTCTGATTCATTCATATTTACATGAAGTCATCAATGTTGTACATCTTATCAATACCCCAGATTCCCAGGGTTTGCCAAAACAAATAAGAATATGCACAAATTCTCACACTCTATCATAAATACCCAAATATATCTTTCTTCTTAATCTGTCCAAAGTTAAACAGAGGCTTGAACTTTCAGAAAGTATGTTTTGTTCCCTTTAATAAATACATTCATTTCAAAACTACTGAGTGAATACCAACATGATTGCTAATAATTATCCTTAATATGTATTCAGAATTTTTAAAACTCTTTAAGTGCTTTCTCACACATTAGTGCTATGTGTAAGAGAACCAAATGATGGAGCTGAAAGCCGTCTAAAGATCTCAGAGTCCAATATTTTCATTAAAAAAAAACCAACTCTAACAAGGTATAATTTACATATAATAAAATGCATCCAATTTAAGTATAGGAAGAGTGATATGAGTTTTGATATAACTATACACTGTAACGATCAAAACCATGTTATAGGACATTACCATCACTACGTCAGTGTCCTTTGTGCTCCTTTCACATCAATACCATCCATCCTTGGCCAAGGCAACCACTGATTTTTTTTTTTTTCTTTTCACTTTAAATTAGGGTGTTGTTTTTTTTTAAGTTGAAGATAAATGGTACCTTGTACTACCTTTTCTATTATATTTGACTTATTTTGTTTAGCATAATATTTTTTGAGATTCATTCATTTTCTTTAGTCTATTAAAAGATCATTAGCTTTGGGGCACCTGGCTGGCTGAGTCAGTACAGCATGTGACTCTTGATCCAGAGGTTGTGAGTTCAAGCCCTACTTGGGAGTAGAGGTTACTTAAAATAAAATCTTTAAAAATGACTCATTAGCTTTTTATGGCTGAGTAGCCTTTCACTGTATGGCTATTTCATGGTTTATTCATTTATCTGTTCATGGCCTTCTGGTTTTTGTTTTTGTTTGCTTATTTGTTTATTTCCTTCAGTTTGGGGCTATTGTGAATAAAGTTGTTAGGAATATTTCTGTACAGATCTTTATGTGGGTATACAACTTTATTTCTCTTGCAACTACCTCAGTAGGTAAAAGGACACACACACCTGTGTTATCCAAAGTTCTCAATTTTGTAAGAGTCTACATCCCATATCCTCACCAGGAGATCTAAAGTATTAGGGAGCATGTATCCATTGCCTGTAGCTTAGAGTAAGTCATTCTAAGTCCACAAGTATAGCCCTCTCAGCTCTTAATGCTTGTTTGAGTCTTTCTGAGGTAACAGGCACTGCATAACGAGTATTCTCTATGATGGAGAACAAAACAGACAAAAATCACTGCAGAACTAAATTAAAAATTAAGCAACATGTGCACATTGTTCACATGCATATATGTATATAATTTCAAAATGTGATATATTCATTGAAGATTCATACAGAATTCTATAAATTTAATTTTAGGGATGCCTGGATGGCTCAGTTGGTTAAGTATCTGCCTTCAGCTCAGGTCATGATCCCAGGGTCCTGAGATCGAGTTCCACACCAGGCTCCCTGCATAGTGGGGAGTCTGCTCCTCCCTCTCCCTCTGCCTGCCATTCTGCCTACTTGTGCTCTCTATCTCTCTGTCAAACAAATAAAAAAAAAGATCTTTTAAAAAAATAAAGTTAATTTTATTTGGATGATTAGAAAAGAACTCTATAGAGTGGTGAAAACTAATTTAAAGGTTAAAGAATGAGAAAGAGCCAGCAATGTGAACAGTTGCCCTAAGAGCACACTGAGATGAGGCTGAAAGTCAGGGAAAGGTTTCTTATTTTTAACTACTTAATACAAGATATATAAATATATATTAATCTCTATATAATCCATTAGACAATCATAATTTATACACTACAAAAATACATAAATCTTAAGTGTACAGTTAGATATGTTTTGGTAGATGTATACCCATCCATGTAATTAAACCCCAAATTAGGATGTAAAGATATAAAACATTTGTATTAAGAATATTCCTTTATATCCATTTCTTTTCAATTCATACCCTTACCCTCTTCCGGTTCTTTGACACATATATTAGCCTAGATTAACTCGGTTGTTAAAATACACAGGAATCACTCAATGTGTATACATTTGTGTCTAGCTTCTCTTGCTCATGGTGATGTCTCCAGATTTATCCACATGTTGTGTTTATTTTTATTGTTGAAAAGTAGTCCCTTAAATAAAAAAAAGTCACAATTTTTAAAAAGTTGATGAGAATTTGGGATTGTTCTAATTTTGTGCTAATTTTGTGTTTTATGAACATTCATGTATAAGTCTTTTGAACAAATGTGTTCAATTCTTGGATTCAGAATGCTAGGTCATAGTATGAGTATATTTAACTTCATAAAAAAATTGCCAAACAGTTTTCTAAGTCATAGTACTACTTTATATTCCCAGCAGAAATGCATGAGTCTCTATCGTTGATAGAATAACCAACATTATTTTCATAATTTATCTCCAGTTTTGACTTTTTAGCTCTAAATCTTTTCTTTTCAAATATTTATTTAGCTGATGTTTTTAGTGCTTTGCTGTAGAGACTGCACAATGTACTCCCCTAAGTTATCACAGTATAATGTGAGTTAAACTGTATTATTTCATGTATGAAGAAGCTTATGATGGTATTCTTATATGTACTATCTCCTTTATGCTAGCATTAGTCACCTATATCTATTTTGTATATATTATAAACTCTAAAATACATCGCATTTATTTTAGCATCAACCAAGTAATTTTCCTTAAAGCAAAATAAGAAAAAAAAAGACATAATCTTTTATATTTATCCACATATGTTAAATGTCCACTCTTCCTCATTCTTTCCCCGGGGAAAGTGAGTTTATATTTGGTATCAGTTCCCTTTCAAGTAAATTTTCTTACTTTGGCATTTCTTGTTGCAAAGGTCTATGAATGGCCCTTCTCTCACTGGAATTTATTCCATTAAGAGTTCTTTGAATCCACTCTTCTTAGATAGCTTTGTAAAAAGTCTGATTGTTCATTTATCTATTTTTCCCCTTGATGAGATCAAGAGAGCAATGGTCTTTTGTGGCTTTCCACTAACTAACTGAAAAGCTAACTCTCTCCAAAGGGGAAAACTCTCAAGATCTTATATGCATTTGAGTTAAGAGAACTATGGCATAAGCTACAGTGAGGGAAGAAAGCATTTGATACAACTAAGTTTTCAAAATAGAGTCAACGTTTCTGTTAATGGTTTGAAAGAGGTGTAAATAAAGAAGGAACTAAACAGGAAACAGGAACATAATATATATAGTTTTAAGGATGCTGTGAGCCATGACAATAATTGTTTTCCTATGTGAAAGCACTGAGCATGATGTCTTACACCTAAAAGGCCCTTCTGGAATGTGAATTAAATCTGAATTGGCTTCAAATAGTTGACTTTAGAGGGGACTCTACTTATTAAGCCTAGTTATGTAAAACATATTGAAATAAGCTCTTATCAAATAACTAAAATAGAAGGTACAGGCTGCTAAACTTTGAGGTAGACAAAATGAAAAAGTATATTTAGTTTATTATCAAATTTAATTGGGGTAATTGTAATCTATTCTAAATTTTGAAAGGGGTAAGGATTTGGGAAAGGTGACTACATAGGTCATTTTGGGTTCAGAGGCAGGATTTGTTTAAAAGATAAGAAGCCAACTGAGTTCTAAACTATGTGTCACAAAAGACATGTAGAATATTAGTTAGCTATAGCACTTAAAATATATTTGACATAATATGTGTTCCTCAGATCAACTTTCATAACCGTGCTCACCATGCACACGAGTGTATGTGTGTGTGTATTTACACATTCACATAGAGAGACATACATACACACACACCACCACAATACAATCTTCTTTTAATATTTCTTCCAAGCATTTGCATGGAAAAGGTGATAAGTGCAATAATGAGGATCATGGGGCCAAAGAAAGTAACCCATTGCTTTTAGAGAAAGATAAACTGGAAAGACTGGATATTATAAGTATAGTCAGGATACAAAAGAGGAATAATAATACTTAATAATACTCTGTCTTCATTATCATGTAAGATTCCATTTTCTGGGATATATCCAGGATTTTTTTTATGTTTGATGACATCAGAAAATAGTGTGTTTGTACTCCCAGGATTCCTTCCATGTGATACCCACCTCTCCCAAATTCCATGTTGTATATTTGGAGTTGCCAATTAACCCACCACATATGACTTAAGTATGGTCAAAAAAAATATATTTTTTTAAGATTTTATTTATGTATTTGACAGAGAGTGAGATCACAAGTAGGCAGAGAGGCAGGCAGAGAGAGAGAGAGGAGGAGGAAACAGGCTCCCTGCTGAGCAGAGAGCCCAATGTGGGTCTCGATCCCTGGACCCTGGGATCATGACCTGAGCCGAAAGCAGAGGCTTAACCCACTGAGCCACTGAGGCACCCAGTATGGTCAAAATTTTTGCCTGAGACTTGATATAAGTACAGGGAATCATTTTCTTCCTGTGGTACTAATAGAGGCTGAGGTGGGAACCCAGACTTCTATTTCTACCTGTCATGTACCTTCTTCCCATGCCATAGTGGCATCAGAAAAAAACCAGCTAAAAAGATAAGGTTTAAGTGAGATTCGGAGTACGATAATTTAATAGCCCATAAATGAGTCATTCATTATCCCAAGAACCAAAAAAATTCTCAATTTAAATGAAATAGATAATTTCTAGAGGTCAACAGCAACACTAACAGAATGTTAAAACTATGTAGCAACATGGACTGGATTGGAAGAGATTATGCTGAGTGAAATAAGCCAGGTAGAAAAATTCAAGTATCACATGGTTTCACTTACTTGCAGTGCATAAGGGATAATATAGAAGACAATAGAAGGAAAGTAAATGGGAAGTAGGTTAATTCAGGGAGAGAAATGAAAAATGAGAGACCTTGGACACAGAAACAAACTGAGGGAGGGGGTGGGGGGATGGGAGAGCCTGGTGGTGGGTACTGGGGACACCTATTGCATGGAGCACTGGGTGTGGGGCATGGGTATTGAATCTTGGAACACTGAAAAAATAAAATAAATTTAAGGTAAAAAAAAAAAAACTATCTAACAATAAAGGTACTTCAATAAGTAATTATACCACTTGAAAAAAAATTGAAAAAAATACCATGTCTCATCAGAGAAATAGAGTAGCTCAGAAAAAAAAAAAATCCACAAAGTATATAGAAGAATTAAATGGAAATTCTATAACTGAAAAACAAATAAAAGAATTTAAAAATACAATGAATAAGTTCAACAATAGAATTAAGGGGCAGAGGAAAGATTTGCTGAACTGGAAGATGGAACAACTAATCTAAAAGAAAAAAGAGAAATGAGATTAAACGAAAAGAAAAAAGAGAGCAGAGACTTAGGTTCTGATAAGAATACAATAAGAGATCTGATATTCATGTTATCAGTTCTAGAAAAAAAGAAGAAATAGGATGAAGCTAAAAAAAAGTATTCAAAGAAATAATGCCTGAAAACTACTGAAATTTTCTGATGGACATAAATCTATAAATTCAAGAAACTGAACAAAACCCAAGCTGGATACATTTCAAAAACTCCACAACAAGAATATCGTAATCAAATATTTTAAAACTAAAGACAAATTAAAAAACATGGAAGCAGAAAAATACTTGGGGGAAAACAATTTGAATGACAACAGATTTATCATCAAAAACAATGGAGGCCAGAAGAAAGTGGCACAGCACAACTTTTTTTTTTTTTTTGGACAGAGAGATGGTACAGGCAAGGGGAGGGGCAGAGAAAGAGGGAGAAGGAGGTTCTCTGCTGAGCAGGGAACCCGATACAGGACTCAATCCCAGGACCCTGGGATCATGACCTGAGTTGAAGGCAGCCCCTTAATCAACTGAGCCCCCTGGGCATCCCTGCACATTTTTTTTTAACACAGAAAGAAAAGAACTATTAACCCAGAATTCTATTAAGGAAGCAAAATTATCCTCTTCTTGAGTTTTCTACATTGTCTGACAATTGAAACAAGAGTTATAATACTATCTGATGTGGCTTGAAATGTATGCAAAAAATATTCAAGATAATTATATTACAAACACTGGAGAATTAAGAAATGTAACCAAGGTATGGTTTACACATGTTATCTGAAGTAGTAATATGAGTCCTGGAGCCTTGAGATTATATATACATATAATTATGCACATGTGTGCATATATATATTTATAAAATATATGTGTATAAATGCACATGTACATATAAATATGTAGATGTATATACACACACACAAGCTTCACTAATCACTAAATAGGCTATACAGAGAGATAAATTAAAAAACACTAAAGAAAAATAAAAATGCATTTTAAAAATGTTTTGGTTATCTATAGAAAGGCAAGAAAAAAAGAAGAAAGAGAAATTAAAAAAAATAAGAAAACAAACAAAGCAAAACAAAAGTATACTTCAGCCTAAGATATCAATATTTAAATTAAATGTAAATCATTTAAATATGCCAGAAAAGACTTCTGGCCTCCACTGGAAGTAAAACTGGCATGGCAACCCATCAGAGAGGAATTATAAAGAAATATTTTTACTGCTTTCCTCTATTCTATCTTCTTATTGATTAGTGAGCATGTGGCTTTGTATGGTGAAGACCTGAGCTTATGTGCCCTTCCCAGTAACTGTAGAATTCACTAAAAGAGTTATATTACCAGAATCCACATCACCAAGTAGTGTCCAAGACTATACATTTTCAAGACTATATATTATGAGAGTATAGAAACAAAATGTAAACCTAGGACAACAGACCCCTTCTTTTTTTTCCCCCCATAAACCAGCAGTCCTATCCCTCCCCCTCCCTTCCCAGCAATCCTCAGTCTGTTTCCTGAGATTAAGAATCTCTTATGGTTTGACAACAGATCCTTTCTTAACCTTTCCACATAGTCTGCCATAAGGAGCTTATTATCTAGTCAGAAAGAATGTTAAAGAGGGGCACCTGGGTGGCTCAGTTGGTTAAGCGACTGCCTTCAGCTCAGGTCATAATTCCAGAGACCCGGAATCGAATCCCACATTGGTCTCCCTGCTCGGCGGGAAGCCTGCTTCTCCCTCTCTCACTCCTCCTGCTTGTGTTCCCCTTGTGTTCCCTCTCTGGCTATGTTTCTCTCTGTCAAATAAATAAATAAAATCTTAAAAAAAAAAAAAAAAGAATGTTAAAGAAAAAAATATATATTCATGGCACTGTCTGAAAATGGTAAGAAAAACTTTATTTAAGAGGGACATGACAATAAGTGTAGGGACCACTGCAATGGGGTCAAGGAGAGAGAAATTAGATGCAAGTCTGAATGCAGCATGACAAGTGGGAATTTATAGTGAAAAAACAGGCAGGGAAATAGTACATAGAAGATTATTAAGAGATATGTAGAGGGTAAGAGAGGATTCTGGCTAAACTGACATAACAGGATTTTTTGTAAAGACTGGCCATGGTGATCAGACATCACCTGGAAGGTGGTGGAGATTAAGGAACTTGATCAGATGGTAAAAGCGATCAGATATCAAAGTGTTGCCGGAAGGGGGTTGGGGGGTCAGATTAAACTGACTGCTGGATTTCTCTAAAGTTGAATAATGCAGGGACATGCACAAAGTTAAAGAGTCAGTCTTAATTGAAAAAGAGTTCAGGGATACCTGAGTAAAGCTTGATCAATGAGAAAATCTTTGTCAAAAGGAATATGTAAAAAGAATTCAGGAAGACAGGAAACTAGAGGTAATTAGATAACTAGAGAAATAGTTAAACCATGCATAAGGAATTAGAGAAACAGAATAGAGATGATACTGACTTTGCCAGGGAATACAGGGGAAGTTTTACTTGATTTTAGTTTTGAAAAATTTAGGTATGATCCATGAAACAATGAAGAGGAGCAAGGGTGTGGCCTGTACAAGCCTCAGATACAGAAATAATAACGTAAAAATCCTCAATGATACTAATCTAATTAGCTTATTTTGGGGACACTGGATATATACTGACACACAAGCTGGTACATTTTTTTTTAATTTGGAGAGAAAAAAATCCTTAGTAGCTACAAATTCTAATGTAATTGGAAACTAACTTCCAATTTGACTTTATTCAATGTCAATACATTTTCATTTATGTCTTCAAAAATAACTTTTCTTCTAAGTATATGATTTGAAGTTAATATATCTTTTCCCAATATTTTACAGATTTACTTCTGAGAAGTTAAGTTATTTTATTTTTATATTCTAATTTCAAGGAGAATGTAGTCCTTTAGTTCCTTGCAATTCAAAGTATGGTTTCTGGATTAGCACTGTCAGCCTCACTTGGGAACTTGCTAGAAATGTGATAAATAAGAATTTCTTGATAAATCAGAATCTGTTTTAACAAGACTCATATAATCCCATGCACATTAAAATTTGAGAAACACTTTTCTAGTTGATTAAAATAGAAAATTAGTTCACTCAACTCAGTTTTTTCCACTTTATGACATCGCAAATATGACCCTTCTCTCAGAAAAGCAATTCAGAAATTTATGTCTAAATGTTTGCAGATTAAGAGAACTCACTTTTAATACTCATCACAATTAAGAATGAATTTTGTTTTTATTAAGGTAGTATTTAAACTCAGGTTTTCAGGGGAAGGTGTTTGAAGTCACATCATTCTCTCATTGAATGAAAATGAATACTTGGCTTATATTTCTGAATCTATATTTTAGCATATCTTTTCTTCATTAATTACTTTTTTTTTCTTTCCTATGTGGCCAAATTTTATACCTGTGTTATATTCTGATTTGAATCTAGTTTTTATTATCTCATAAACAAAGACAAATATACACACCTGGGATAAACCTACTGAAGAGACCCTAATTTCATCAAAATGAATGAACCTACTGATTTTTGTCTATAAATACATAAATTTATGAAAAATGAGAATTCCACTTTGTTTCAAAGCAAATTACCAGCAGGGATTTCTGTTATTTCCTTGGGTGTTAACAGAATGCTTCTACAATTTTTCATGTGAAAATGAACTGTATCTTAATACATGTTTTTCTTAGTGCCTTTTGGTAGATTCCTGGCTATGCGAGCTCACTTTCAACAAAATGTAAGACTATTTGCTGGTCCCATGGAGCACCTTCCTTCTGGCCTTCCTTTTTCCAGAAAGACTGCATTCTTCCTGAGAGGACCACAGCTGTAGCTTTGATTGAGGCATTCATTGTACAGCTGGGCCAAGCTTTCTCTGAAATGCAGCTGGAATAGGCATTTCAAAGGCCCACATTGTTATACAAATGCCTCTATTCTTCCTGTTAGAGGCAGAAAACCCAATCAAGTGCCCAGGCACAGAGGCTGTTAGGATGGAAGAGAAATTAATTTCTCAGGACTATCATCATTTTTCAGTCCATCTTTCATCTAGAAAAATTCAGTAAAAATACATAGAACAACCTAATCATTGGATGTTATGGCAAAATTGTCAAACTGAAGGCATTTTTCACTTGTCTTTGACTCGCACCATGATTAGACTAAAAGATATACAAGGAATTGCCTTGGGGAGATGGCAGATGAACAAGAAAGAAGGAGCAGCAAGTGCATTCATTGGTTTGCCCCCTAAAACTGTGACTGTTAAGAGAATGAAAACCTGAGGTTATCATAACCTGTTCTCTTTAAACATTAAAATTGTATAACTATTTTTGATGCAAATTTTATGCTCACCAAACAACTTTGATAATTTTGCTTCACACATATTTTTTCCTGAGGTGAGACTTGTCATAATTGGCAAATACACCATATATGAAGAGTATCATATGCTTCATTATAAGGGATAGAATGGATGCTCAACAGTGATTACTTGAATAAAAATTGAATGGATACGTTTGCATTTTGGTTTGTACAGGTCACTCTGTAGTGACTTTTGTTGGAACTAAATAAACTCCCGGGATCCAGTCAACTCCAGAGCCAGGAGAAGACTGGATTTCTAACTACAAGATTAAAGGCCACTCATCTGACCTCCAAAGTAAGGTCATCTAATGTGGACTCTTGGTCTAAATCCATATTAACGTAAAATAAAATAATCTACAAAAGTCAGATTTCACACTAAGTCTAGTATATTATAAATTACATCTTCCTTAGCCAAGAGGATTTGAATAAATTGAGCATATATGAATTATGTTTCACTGTTATAGAAACCAAATTATTATCAATTGCTATCTTCGAATGCCACCAACCAGTGTATTTATCACTTCTACATGCAAAAGGTATCTTGTCTTGTCTGTCCTAATTTAGGTTAGCTCAGAAGATTTTTCTGTCTTGTCTCCCTCATCAGCACAGCACTGACAGGACTTTATTCCTTCTCAAATCACAGTTCTAAACTTCTGATAGCATCATATTTTGCTTACTGATTGTTCCCATGGTGACTTTCTGAATAAAGGAATAATGCCCTTGATCAGAGGACCTTGGTTTTCATTTTAGGAGATTAGGTTAGTGGTGTTGTCCACTACATTTGGAGCCATTTCATTTTAGAGACACAGCTTGACTTTCAGCCATAAAACTTGAAAAGACTTTTTATTTTTTATATTTTTGGGGTGATATTTGCTCATTTCTATATGAATACTATGTCTGTTTCCTTTCTATTTAAGGAATATGACATCATACTTTTTGAATAGTTGCACATTTGTCTCTTTTTCTAGTTCAACTTTCTTTATTGTGGGTCCAAATAGGGTCAAGAACCAATTTTAACTTCCCTGTGTCACCCGAAGAAGCGTAAGATAGAGAGGAGACAGTTGGGGCTGGGAGTCAGGAAGTGTTTAAAATCCCAGGACTGAAAGAAAGGGTTGGGGGTGCCTGGATGGCTCAGTTGGTTAAGCATCTGCCTTCAGCTCTAGTAATGATCACAGGGTCCTGGGATCAAGCTCCATATTAGGCTCCCTACTTGGTGGGGAGTCTGCTTCTCCCACTCTGTCTCCCTCTCTTTCTGTGTGCTCTCTCTCTCTCTTTTCGAAATAAATAAATACATAAACCTTTAACAACAGCAACAACAAAAATCCCAGCTTGGTGGGACATAAAAGTCCTCTGCTACAACAGCTCATGATGGGGGCACTGTTCTCATCACTCCCACCAATAAGTCATGTACATTTTAGACTTTTAGAGACTGTTAAACAGTTTTTCTAAACTATAAAACAAGTTAGAACAAATAAGAAAGAGAAAGGAGAGAAAAGAGAGGAAAGGAAAGAGTGAGGAGAAAGGAAAAGTGAGAGAAGAAGGAAGGAAGGAAGGAAGGGAGGAAGGAAAAGAAAGAAAGAAAGAAAGAAAGAAAGAAAGAAAGAAAGAAAGAAAGAAAGAAAGAAAGAAAGAAAGAAAGAAGCAGCGGAGAAAGGAAGAAAGAAGGGAAGGATAAAGGAAGGAAAAAAAGAAGAAAGGAAATAAATTCTGTGTCTCCTTCCCTCCCAAGAGAACTGTGATAGCATTTTTTCTTTAACTTTCTAAGTATTCAAGATTCGATTTTGGTTGTCCTTCCAAAGCTTAGAATTATTGCCTTCAAAGAAAAAGATGAGTACGAAAACAAAAAGATGCAGGGTGCCTGGGTTGTTGGGTGTCTGCCTTCAGCTCAGGTCATGATCCCAGAGTCCCGGGCTCGAGCCCCACATTGGGCTCCCTGCTCGGCAGGAAGCCTGCTTCTCCCTCTCTCACTCCCCCTGCTTGTATTCCCTCCCTAACTGTGTTTCTCTCTGTCAAATAAATAAAGAAGATCTTAAAAAAAAAAAAAGATGAAGGATCCTACTTATGATGGAAGAGATAAAAGAGAATAATTGATAGCAACAGGAAATTTAGTGGGTTTTTTTAACTTTTAATTTTTTTAGTAGATTGTATTTTTCAAATCAGTTTTAGGTTTACAGCAAATTGAGCAGAAGGTACAGGGATTTCCTATATATCATCTGCCCCCACATGCCAACAGATTCCCCTGATATCAACATCCCTCACCAGAGTTATATATTTGTTACAACTGATGAACCTACATCAATGTGTTATTATCCATCTAAAGTCCCTAGTTACCTTAGAGTTCAGTCTTCATGACGTATATTCTATAGGTTGCAACATATACAACGTGACGTATATGATACGATGTGTGTCCACCATTCTAGTATTATACAGATCATTTTCAGTGCCCTGAAAATGTTCTATGTGCTCCACTTATTCATCCTTTCATTTCCCTTCCCCCTAAACCCTGGCAACCACTGATCGTTTTCCTGTCTCCATACTTTTGCCTTTTCCAGAATGTGATGTAGTTGGAATCATACAATATGTAGACTTTCCAGATTGGCTTCTTTCACTTAGCAATATGCATTTAAGTTTCTTCCATGTCTTTTCATGACTTGATAGCTCATTTCTTTTTAGCACTGAATAGTAGTCCACTGCCTGGATATAACATATTTTATTTATCCATTCACCTACTAAAGGACATCTTGGCTGCTTCCAAGTTTTGGTTATTATGGATAAAGCAACTACAAGCATCTGTGTGCATGTATTTGTATGCATTTAAGTTTGCAACTCCTTTAGGTAAATACCAGCACGGTTGCTGGATTATAGAGTAAGAATATGCTTAGTTTTGTAAGAAACTGCCAAACTGTATTCCAAAGTGGCTATACCATTTTGCATTCCCACCAGCAATGAATATGAATTATTGTTGCTATACATATTCATCAGTTGGTGTTCCGGATTTGGGTCATTCTAATCCATGGGTAGGGGTATCTCATTGCTGTTTTATTTTATTATTGTTTTTAAAGATTTTATTCACTTATTTGACACAGAGAGAGAAAGAGAGAAAGAAAGAGTGCAACACAAGCAGCGGGAGTGGCAGGCAGAGGGGCAGGGAGAAGCAGACCCTCCACTGAGCGAGGACCTGACGTGGGGCTTGACCCCAGGACCCTGGGATCATGACCTGAGCTGAAGGCAAACGCTTAAAGGACTGAGCTACCTAGGCACCCCATTCCATTATTGTTTTAATTTGCACTTTCCTGATGACATAGATGTGGAGTATTTTTACAAATGTTTATTTTCCATCTGTATATCTTGTTTGGTGAGGTGTTTGCTAAAGTCTTTGGCCCAATTTTTAGTGTAAGAGAAAAAACGCTTTAACATTTCTCCTTTACTCACACTCTATCACATACCAACCAATTCTGCAACATCAGGGAGTTGAGTTCCATTCCACTCCACTCCACTCCACTCCATTCCGTTCCATTCCTTCCATTCCATTCCATTCCACTCCACTCCACTCCACTCCACTCCACTCCACTCCATTCCATTCCACTCCACTCCACTCCACTCCACTCCACTCCACTCCACTCCACTCCACTCCATTCCTTCCATTCCATTCCATTCCATTCCATTCCATTCCATTCCATTCCATGCCTTTCTGACAGTAACTGGAGTTAACACAGATCCTGCATGTTAAGGGCTCAGTCCCACAAAACCACTCCCCATTAGATATCAGCCACAAGTAATGGGTCCCCAGGGTAGCTACAAACTTCTGTCCAACTCAGTTACAAATTAGAAGTTCCCACAACCTCCGGCTAGATGTTCCCTTTTCTTATGTTTGGTAATTTCCTAAAATAATTCACAGAACCCAGGAAAACAGTTTACTTACTACGTATGAGTTTATTACAAAAAGAACAGCTAGACGAAAGTAATGCATGAGGCAAACTGTGGGAAGGGGAGGAGAGCTTCTATTCTCTCTCCATGTGCCCTACCTCCCCAGCACTACAAGTGCTCACCCACTTGGAAATGATCCAAATTCCTTACTATTTAATATTGGTGTTATAAAGATTAAATGTGGTTATACATATGAAATGTTTTTAGCATGCTGTTTACTATCTAGTAAATAGTAGATAGTAATAGCAGATAGACAGTGTCTGGGCGTTTCATCACACAGACACGGTCAGTTATTAACTTAATCCCCACCTTCTCTCTTTTCTCTAGGAAATGGGGAGTGGAACTAAAAGCTAAAGCCTCTAATCATGACTTGGTCTTTCTGCTAAATAGCCTCTATCCTGAATGAAGCTACCTAAAAGGCCACCTGAAGAGTCAAGAGTTGCTACAGTAGAACAAAAGATGCTCCTATTGCTCAGGAAATTCCAAGGGACTTAAAAGCTCTGTGTCAGAAGCTAGGGTCAAAGTTCAAATATTAGAACAAAAGATGCTCCTAGCATCTTTATTGCTTGGGAAGTTACAAAGGTTTTACAAACTCTGACTAGGAACCAGGGACTAAGACCAAAGTATATACTTCTTATTCTATCACAGTATCATAGTCAAGTGTTCATTCCCTTTGCCTGTTGAGTTTTAAGAGTTCTTTGTATGTTCTGGATAACAGTCCTATCTCAGATACATCTTTCACAAATATTTTCTCCTATTTTGAGGCTCTTTTTGTTCTTCATTCCCAGCCTGTATCTTTTGTAGAACAGAAATGTTTAATTTTAATGAAGTCCAGCTTATTAATTCTTTCTTTCATGTATCATGTCTTGGTCTTATATCTAAAATATCATTGCCTGTGATCCATTTTGAGCTAATTTTGTGAAGATTATATACCTATATACAGATTATCTCTCTCTATATATATATATATGAAGAAATATATATATGCATACATGTTAAATAGATGCATGCATATATATGACTATATTTGAGAGCACAAAAGGGCTGATTCATCAAATGGTCACTCATACACAAATTTTCAAGCTGAGAATTGCTGATAACATTAAAGTCCAATGATGGGAATGGCAGGAAGGCTTGCCAACTTTATAAACTAACCACTGATGGATAGAGGCTCAACTTTTTTCAAAGAGCATATTAGCTCTTTCAAATGAACTTAATCCAATGATAACAGCAACAAGAGTAATGAGATTAATAAGAGTTTACTAGATACTAAACAGCATGCTAAAACATTTTGTATGTAGTACCTCATTTAATCTTTATAACACCAATATTAAATAGTAAGGAATGAAAAGGTAGGGGTATAGGTGTTCAACAGCTTTCTTAAGGTCTCTGAGCTAGTAAATAGGAATTTAGGATTACAAATGAAAAGAACATCTGAACTTCAAATACTGGATCTAAAAAATCCTCTTGGACTTCTCTGCCAGTTCTACTCTAGTGGGCATATCTCCTGATGCAAAGAGCAGATAGGTCAGGGCAACCAACAGTCATCCTTACTCCCCCCTTCCCCTCACTGATATCTGCTTCTTGCCAAAATTTACCAAAAACATCTCTTAATGAACGTTTTATATGGTTTCTCTGTTTTTCTACTTAAATGCACATAGTATTTCATAATATTTTAAGTAATAATGACCCCCATGTTCAATGGGACATTCTTGTTAATCCTAATATTGAATGAATCATAAGAATACTATACAGTAATTCATCTCATGTTAGCAGCATCCCTTCATGGAAAAATTATATTGCCATAGTTTATACTGCTAAGAACCATTTATATTCATTCTATCTTCCCGATTTCCTCTAAATCCTATTTCTACCCAATCCTCTGATCTTTTCTTGTTTGAAATATGTTATTCTAGATAAAACATGCATATCTTTAAAATTATAATTGTATGAATTGTATAGATATTTAAATATCATAACTTATTGGAAAGCAGAGTTTGATGAGAAGATGAGGGATTCAGGATCCTTGAAAATTTATCATATCATCAAAAATGAAAGAAGGCTATGGCAGTTATATAGATACTGCCTTGTGTCATAGAAATATTACTAGAATAATACACAGAATATAGGCTTTGCCAATAATTAGGGAGTTATCTTATTCTGGGCTTTACTCATCCCATCTGCAAAATGAGTATCTTTGATTATATCAGTAGTTCTATAACCTGTCAGGGCATCAGAATCACCAGAGAGGCTTGTTAAAAATAGTCTCCTGATCCCACTTTCCAGCACAGCTGAGATAATGATGTGTTTAGGATATGTACGTGTGTGTGAATGTAGATTGGTAAGGAGGTAGGTAAGTATTCATTTATTTTACAGCTTCTCCAAGTGAGTCTAATACAGCTCATCTTTCCGAATAGATTAAATCTGATATTCCTCCCAGCTTTCTTTTTTTTTTTTTTTTTTTTTTT
>PITA01023366.1:0-28481 GCA_004023965.1 Spilogale gracilis
CCCCCCCTCCCCGTTTCTCCTCAGGAAGCTTTCTAGCCCCCTTTTATATAGTATCCCAGCCAATCAGAGAGGAGATCACGTGGGGCGTGGACTGCACGGCCAGCAGGCATTGGTGGAGTCCGGTAATCACGCACTGAGCACGGACCCACTATGAGGCTGTGCAGTCACGTGCATCTTCAGGGCGGGCGCTTCCTGGAGCTGCTTCATGCGCTTGGGGCCATAGCGTCGGCAGCACTGCCGTCGACGTCCCATGTGGTGCTCTCCATAGCAGACGCAGCGCCATCTATGGGGCGTGCCCCCGACAGCTAGGACCTATACTCCACCTTACATACGTCTTATAGAACAGATAAGGCATGTCTTCCTTATAAAGGCCAAGGACTTCATGGTTTCTTTGGAGACGTCCAACATAGTAGATAGCATCTAAGGAGTGACCAGGTGGGTCATCGTGAACGTCTTCCAAGACCACTAACTCATCACGATCCCTGCTGCAGGGCTTATGTGACTTATGGAGAACACCAAAACACTTATCTTTGTTCCCAGATGCCTGAGAAAACTCCACCCAGACCACCATGCCCAATAAAAACCCCAGACTCCAGTATGAAACTCAGTCTCCTTTCCTTTCCGGTTTTCCCAGAGGCTCTGTCATACCTGCTCTCTTTATGTCTTCAATAAACCCTGCTCTCATTTGATTTCTATCCCACGTGAAGAACTCTTGGCTCACATTTGATTTCTATCCCTCGTGAAGCCAAGGACTCTCCTCGCTGGTCCTGCGGGACAGCCTCTGGGTTCTCGAACCTGGCCAACCGGCATCGACATCCCAAGTAGCAACATGCACACCCAGTGCCCAGATCTTGTTTTCTAAATACCATTCTCCAGTAAAAGGAACCAGGAAAAATGGCTGCTTTAAGACAAGGATGCAAAATTAAAATTATGCATAAAACACCTTGTGGAATCAGAAAGTAAAGAAGCATGTAAAAACACAAAAGGTTGGGGCATGTCAAAGGGACACAGGAATCGATCTGAAAAAGCTCCCAGTGGGCAAGGCTGAAACAATTTGAGCAATGAAATAAAGAGCATGGTATATCCCAAGGTATAAAATAAATATACAAGTCTATAATGTTTTGTTTAATTTTATGCATCAAGAAGAATGGGCTAAGCCCAGATAGCTGGTAAACATTATTTCTGAATGTGTCTGTGAGATTAACACTTGAATGGGCAGACTGAGTAAAGGAGATTGCCCTCACCAATGGGTTGGCATGCCGATCCAGCGAGGGCTTGACTAGAACAAGAGGTGGAGGAAGGCCAAATTTGCTCTCTCTGCTGGGAATGAGAAACCATCTTCTCCGACCCTTGAACATTGAAATTCCTGGTTCTCAGGCTTTTGGACTCAGACCAAAATAGGGAAAGTGAAGGGACTCCCTAAAAACCTGTTTTTTGCTCCTTTTTCTGTTTCTATTCTTGCTAGGGCCTGCACCCCCACTTTACACATGCCTCAGAATGCAAACAGTAGGTCCTCCTTGTAAGGAACACAGAGTTAATGGTTTCTTTAAAAGAGATAATATCTAAGGAAGAACCAGGTGAGAATGGCCGGATGAAGCTATCGTATGTATATTCCAGACCACCACCAGTAGGCATCTGTTTCAGTGCCAAGGTCCATGCCTCTAAGTCTCCTGGGCTTTCGGGTCTCCATACTAACTGGTTCCTGGATGCCCGAGAGGACACATACACCAGACCCCGAGCCTGACCCTGACCAAAGACGAGATTTCCTCCTTTCTTTTCCGTGTCTCCCAAAAGCTCTGTCTGTACTCTCTCCATACTTCAATGTCTGCTTTCCCCTCCTGCTGGCTCAGGTTTGATTTCTGTCCTGCACACAGCCAGGGACTCTCTTAGCTGTTCCTGCGGGACTCCTTCTGGGTTCTTGGACCCAGCCTGGTAGCAACTAAACCATGACTTACATCATCAGGCCCCCGATTTTCAGGCCTTCAGACTTGGGCCTCACAAGGACACCATGAGCTGTCCTGGACCCCAGCCTCCAGACAGCACATTGTGTGACTCTATAACTGTGTGAGTCAATTCCTATAATAGATCTCTCATCTGTGTCTCTCTATATATCCTATTTGTTCTGTTTCTCTAGGGGACCTGTTGAACACACTTTTCGGTACTAAACGTAGTTCTAAAGAGAATAAACTTTCTGGAGGTGCCTAGGTGGCTCATTTGTTAAGCAACTGCCTTTGGTTCAGGTCATGATCCTGGAGTCCCAGGATCGAGACCCACATTGGGCTTTCTGCTCAGCAGAGAGTCTGGGTCTCCCTTTGCCCCTCCCCCTTCTCATTCGCTCTCTTTTTCAAATAAATAAATAAATTTTTTTTTTTTAAATGAACTTTCTGATTAATGCTGGGGTTTCTGGAATTGGTTGTCTAATCTGATTAGATTTAAAACACTAATGACTCCCCTCTAATCCCTGTCTTTGATTTTTATGAATTTTACTCTCTTAGATACCTCCTATGAGTGGAATCACATAATACATATCTTTTTGTGTCTGGCTTATTTTACTTAGCAAAATGTCCTCAAGGTTCATCCATACTGCTGTGTATTGCAGAATTTTTTTCTTTTTTTAAGGTTGAGTAGTATTCTACTATAGGGTACACAGCACATTTACTTTATCTGTTCATTTGTGGATAAAACACTGAGGTTGTTTCCTGCTGCCCACGGAATACCCATAACCATGAAGGGGCTAATATCTCTTTGAGATCCTGTTTTCAATTCTTTAAACATATTCCTAGAAGTGGGATTGCTGGATCATGTGGTGGTTCTATTTTTTAATTTTTTGTGGAACCTCCATACTGTTTTCCTCAGCCACTGTGCCTGTTTGCATTCCTACCGGCAGTATACAAGTGTTCCCATTTCTCCACATCCTTAGCAACATGTGGTGTCCTTTGTTGTTGTTTTTTTTTAATAATTGCCACCCTGACAGGTATAAGGTGATATCTCATTGTCCTTTTGATTTGCATTTCCCTGGTGATTCATGACGAAAGAAAATTTTTCATATACCTATTGCCCATTTATATATTTTCCTTGGAGAAGTATCTACTCAAGTCATAGGCCCATTTTTAAAATCAGGCTATTAATTTTTTGGTTCAGAATTGTATCCATTTTTCATTTTTCAGAAATTCGCTCGCTCTCAGATATATGGTTTGCAAATATTTTCTCCCATTTTGTAGGTGGCCTTTTTACTCTGTTGACTGTTTCCTTTGCTGTGAAAAAGCTTTTTGGTTTAGTGGATAGCCTCACTAGCTTTATTTTTGTTTTTTGTTGCCTGTGCTTTTGATGTCATATCTATGAAATCAGTGCCAACATCAGTGTCCAGATGCTTTCCCCTGTCTTCTACTAGGAATTTTCCTGCTTCCCGGTCTCATATTTAAGTCTTTAAACACAGCCTTCTGTCTCCCAGCTTGCACCAATGGCATCAGCCAAGTGATGCTGTTGACACCTGTGATCCTCATCTCCCTGCCTACTTTTCAGAGCTGCCCACCTACCCGGTCCTGGCACTCCCCTCCCTGGAAGGTGCTTCTGACCATCCTTTAGCTCCCCTGTTCTCAAACGTTTTGTTCTTAGGAGCTTTACATTCTCAGAAATCTTGAGGATTCCAAGGGCCCTGTCCTTATGTGAGTTGTCAGTATGTATTAAAAATTAAAATGGAGAATATTTTAAATATGTATTCATCCACTTAAACATATTAATAAGCCCACTGTGTGTTAATATTAAAGAACATATAGCTATAGTTTTCAAAACAAAATGAAAATGTGTAAGAATGGTGATGTTTTGCATTCAAAACTTAGAATAGGAGTGCCTGGCTGGCTTAGTCTGAGGAACATGAGACTCTGGATCCTGGGGTTGTCAGTTCGAGCCACACATTGGGTGCAGAGATTGCTTAAAAATAAAATCTTAAAACACACACACACACACACACACCACTTAGATTAATAGAAGACAGCTAGTTTCTCTAATCAGAGTCTGCATTCCATCTGATACATTATTACATGTCAGCTAACCTCTGGAAAACTCTATTGTATCTTCACCGGAAATGGGGGTAAAGATGGTAACTAAGGTCTTTGTGTTGCCATGACAGCGGGTTGGGCCTTGCAGACCCAGAGATGGCACAGGGCACATTGGGAGAACTGCTGGCCTTGTCTGCTCCTGCCCCTGCATTTCCTCTCCCCAGTCAGCCCCTCATCACCCTTCACTGCCTGCTTCTCTCAGGTCAAGCCTTCCTATTTGCTTCCCCTGCTCTGCCGTCATTCATTTACTCATTTTCTCTCCCACTACTTTCTCTTCTCTAGCCGCAACAGACAGCTGAAGTACCCTTCTGTCCTTTCTGTTGAGTTTTAGAGAGTACCAGGTGAACTTCTTCTCTTTCTCCACCAAATCAACAACAACAAAAGGCACGTGAAAGGCTGAATGGAAGTCCCACAAAGGTAGGAACTCTAATGCAGTCCCTTCAGCATCTCCTGTAGCTTGGTGTCTACAGAATGTCCCAGAATCCCTTGGGGTTCAAGTGAACAGCCCTGAGGTTAATGCATCCTCAGCGCTTCTGGTAAAGAGAGATGCTCAAAAGTCCGGTGTATAAAGAATTTTGAAAAAGTATTTTTTTTTGACTGGGTTCTCCAATAGCAAAAAGAAAAAAGAAAAAAGAATGTGTATGTTTGTGTGTGCAAAGATGTATAAAATGAGCATACATGGATACACAATATTTATATACTGAACTAACATCTTGTGCATACTGAAATAAATACCACATATGTATTTACTTAAATATAAATACAATCATACTAAAATAGGTGTTTTTATGGTACCCCAAAAGATCATCTTTGCCCACCACGGGGTGAACACACCCCACTCTGAAGGCTATCACAAGTTGGCAAGGCTAATAAGCATGGTCGCAGAAGTGGTGATGTAAAGTTATCAAGCAGACAAGTCCCCCACGTCTTCAGGGATGACTGCCAAGATGGTACATGGTCCCCATTCCTTACTTCTCATGAACCCCATGGAGATTAAAAAAAAAAAAAAGTAAAATGGAATCAACTCAGTGGGTTGTAGCTATCGGGACACCACATGCCGGAGCTGGCCACAGTTTCAGAATTCAACTCTGTATCTGGCACTGGCCCTGGCAGTTTGTTCAGAAAAGAAAAACACAAAGCTAAAAGTAAGCCAGAATCAAGTGACTTTTTTCTAGCAACAGAAAGGGAGGGAGAAGACACAAATACTATTCTCAGGGTCTTTGGGGGATGGGAAACCGTGAGAAGAGTCTAGACACCTGAAGCTTGAGTCCTTGGGGCTAAAGGTGAGCCAACTCTGTCTTTCCGGAAAAGGTACCCCTGCCCAAAGAAAGACTGTCAGAAATCTGCCTCACCTCAGTCCACAGAGAGGGGCTGGTTGGGAACAGCAGGCTGGAAGACAAGCCTGATTGCTCTGACTCAAAAGATCCTGAGAGGCTAAGACCACAGCTTGAAAGGATGGTGCTGGTACCCTCAGCCCCGCAGGTCATTAGCCCCCAGGCACAGGCTGCTGGAAGTCATGGTGGAGCCCCAAGGTCAAGGCTGAGCTACCTGGGAGCACCTGGCAAGGCTGGTGGGTCACCGGCCCCCAGGCAACAGGCCTATAGATTCAGGAGGTGTCTCTTCCCTCCCTGGCAATCTCTCAGGAAGCACTTCCCAGCTTGGGAGGATGATCACTAGCTAGAAGGAACTTATCTGAGAATTCCATCTGAGTGGTTCTGCTTCTGTCAGGCAGATTATAGATGGGCCTACAGGTTTCCCATTTCCCTTACCCAGTTTACAGTCATTGCTTGTGCTGTACCTAACACCTTATCAGCCTTGTCCTGGCCACCGTGTGGATCACGCACTTTAGCACGTGGGTTGGTACCTAAATAGTTTCATCCCCTGGAATGGCTCCACCATTGAAAAGTTCACATTCTGCTGACCATCACCTCCCAGACTCCCAGCTCCTTCAGTCCTTTCCACTGACCCCACCCCCAACACCGACCAAGTGCCCAGTGTTTGGATCCCACCAGCTTCTCCAGGTCATTGTTGCCCTCCTGGTTTGAATTCCTTCCCCAGCCAACCTGAACCCCACTGTTGATACTAGACACACACACACACACACACACACACACACACACACATACACACACACACAGCACCCATCCTGGCATGCCTCTGAAGCCAGGATTTGTCTTCTCTGTCCCACCCCTAGTGACTTTGTTTCAGGAGGTCTGAGGGAGGATCCAGAACTCTATACAAGATTAAAAAGTTTCCAAAGAGATTCTGATATGGATGAGAAACGCTACCCTAGGAAGTCGAATTCTCTGGCTGAACAATCTGTTGATACACGGTTTGACATTCTAAATATTTAACAATTGCTTTGGAGCAACTGGAACTCTCATAAACAGCTTGTGAGGGCATAGTGTGTTATAACCACTTTGCAACTCTCTTTGGCAGCTGACCACAGGCACACTCAGCAACAGAGTGATTCCTCTCCCTGGTATGCACCCAACAGAATGTGGGTACAAAACTCCTGCCCTTCTAACAGACCTCTCATTCTGCAAAGTGACCTTCCTAATACCTGAACTCTTCAACATGCCATAAAAAAACATTCTTGGGGATGACTGTAAGCTTACCTCTCCCCTTCCTTCTCTCACCCTCATACTACACCTTAAAAGGTGTAGACAAGACAGACTACCCGTGATAAGCCCAACCTGGAGACCATCTAAATGTCTATTAACAGCAGATGAATAAATTGTGGAATATTCATGCCATGACATACTGGACACCAGTGAAAATCCATAAAGTACTGTGACATACAATATGGGTCACTCTCCCATATATGATGTTGAACAAAAGAAGCCAAACCAAAAGTACATGATTTTTTACTCTGTTTATGTAAATTTTAGAAACAGGCAAAACTAGGGGCTCCTGGGTGGCTTAGTGGCTTAAGCATCTGCCTTGGGCTCAGGTCAGGATCCTGGGATTCTGGGATCGAACCCCACATCAGGCTCCCTTCCTCTCCCTCTCCATCTGTGTTCAAGCTCATTATCTCTCTCTCTCTCTTTCTCTCTCTCTCTCTCTGTCTCTCTCTCCCTCTCTCTTTCTAGTAAATAAATAAAATCTTTAGAATCAGACAAAACTCACCTATGGCGGTAGATATGAGGACAGCAGTGAGTGGGGTGGGGGAAGGAGACAGTGCTTGGGAGAGGGCATGAGACATGGTGGTCTGGCAGTGGTACCTCATGATAACTCATTAGGTTGTAGATTATGGTGCATACTTTTTTGTGTATATGTAATATATCAGTTTAATAGTTTCATATCTACAACCCCCAGAGAGTGAGACAAGTATTCACCAATGCCCAGGGGAGGCATGATTGGAATGGGACCACGTCACACCCAGTCTGTCCCCCTGGTGCCTACCAGTTGGATTTCAGCCCTGAATGGCCACCCAATCCATGCTGACAAGGAGGTGTCTTGCAGAGCAATACATTATTTATCCAATGCCTATTAAATGTCTCAACCTAGAATTCCCATGAGGAACTCAGTACAGTCTCAAACTGATCCGAGCCCCAAGCCTGCCCCACTTGGAGAGTAACTGTTTCTGAGTTTCAGACATCATCATTTACATAAACAAGAAATGTGGGGCATGGGGAGAAGGCTGAGAGGACCTTCCCACTTCTTCATAACCAGGAGGTCCCATCAATTCCACCTGTTCAAACTGTCCAGTCCTCCTTGCTCACACTCCCTCCGCCCTTGGTCCCAGACCCTCCTTATCTCTGACCTGGGCTCCTCCCTAGGTCTTCTCTGGGGTCTACTCAAACTTCTGCCCTTCCAACATACCTCCCATTCTGTAAGGTGACCTTCCTGATACCTGAACTCCTTAGCATGCCACACAGAAATATTCTTGGGAATGATCGTGAGCTTACCTCTCCCCTCCCTGCTCTCACCCCCATACTTCATACTCCAGGAATAATAAGCCACCTATCAGTCCCTGAACAATCTATGCTAGTTCACATAACTATGCTTTCTGTGTGCCAGAAAAGTCTGGAGTATCCTTTCAATTCAAACTTCCCTTTCCCTGTTAGCAAGGGTAACTTCTTAAAAAAAAAAAAAAAAACAAGACCCTACTTTCCTAGGTATCTAGCATTGTGACATCTCACTCTCTCCCTTACAAAGACTGTTGTCTATCAGGTGTTATCCACGGGCCCAACCTAAGGCCCCTCCAAGATCATACTAATAGATACAACACACCACTGTGTTCACAGCTAGAGAGACACACTAATGGAAAAAGAATCATACAGATACAATATGCAGAAAACCCAGAAGCAAAAGAAAACAAAGATGACCAGAACCCACAGAAAATGGACCAATGTCATTTGGGTGACAGGTGAAGAAATGACTTTCAGTCCTAGATTTCTATTATCCAGTACAAAGAAGCCTAATGGGTAGCATCCCACTGTGGTTAAGAGCATGGACTCCAGAGCCAGACTGGCAAGGTTTGATTCTTATATCTGTTACTTACAGACTCCTTAAGCTTACTCCTTAAACTTTCTGTGCCTCAGTTTCCTTATCTGAAAAATGGGTTGTTCTGGGAGTGAAATGGTTAATACATGTACAGCACTAAGGCACACTGCAAGTGCATAGAAGACCTAGCTATTATGATGTTCCTAAGGTGAAGTCAAAAAGGAAGAAATTAAACAGCTTCATATATTGAAAAACAAAACAAAACAAAACAAAACAAAAACAAAAGCAGAGCAAAACTACCTATGTCCACAGGTATAAATAAATCGATGATAGACTCTACATTACAACTCTGATATTTTGAATAATTTCCTCCTTAAACCAATACAACTCAGAGATCCAGGTTCTTAGATTATCGCAGCATAGATGCCTGAGTGTGTTTCCTCAATTCCCTCTCACCTGGGCCTTAAGCCGAAATTTATGGAACTTCAGTTTGACTGCAGGACAAAACCTGGAATGGCTTTTTAATTCTGAAGTGTCTTGCTTTCCTCTCTTACAGGTGATTAGGATAGTGCTTCCTCACCCTAGAAATAACTAATGACAAATGAAAGAAAACTAGGGTTCTCTACTTAACACTTTCACTAGGTTTCCTTAAAAGAAGGCTAATAACAAAACACAATGGCCTCCCTTCCATTTACAAACAATAAAGAGCACAATTAGAGCAAATACCAGAGAAAACTGGGGGTCCTGTGCTCTGGCCACACTGTTTTCACCTTCTTCTGTAAGCATTAGCTTGTTACCCTTACCTTGCTAGGTGCTGCTTTCACAAGCCAGCTGTTCCCACCAGGATGAGGACCCAGGTGGCAAAAACAGCCATGCCTTACTGAGAAACTTCCTGAATGCTAAGACTCTTGCGTACATTACTGTGGCCAGCTAAGAGTTGTCTCCCCCAATCCATTCTCCTCTTCTCCCACCATGGAGAGCTTCATTTGACCAATGTGGGTGAAGACAATGCGGGCAGATGCAGGCAGATGCTTCAAGTATGGAAAGAGAGTCCCATATGGTGGATGGCAGACCTGCCTCAGCCACTTGGGTCCCTGGATGATCCCATGGGACAGAACCTACCCTGAATAGCTACTGGAGAGGGACAAACTTCCAACTGAGGGGTCTCCTTGGTAGCCAAACACCAATTGATGTAAGGACCTGAGTTAATCCCTAAAATACAGAAGGAAAGTATAATATTAGTATCTCTTACCTAATAGGACTACTATAAGGATGTAAAGAGAGGCTGTATTATAATAAATATCTGGAGTACTATTATTATCCTCATTTTACAGATGAGTACGCAGTAAGTGAAATGCTCACTACCATAGGGTTATGGTGGTGAGCATATGGTAGAGCCAGGACTGGAATTCAGATTTCCAACCCCAGAGCTGATGTTGTAATCCCCATGCTATTCTGCTTCAAGAAAGATAACGTATAAAGACCCCGTGGAGTCCTGAGCTTGATACTTATTGTGCTCAGGAGAACATCACGGTTGACAGCGTGGGCTGTGGAAGCTGATGGACATCCAGTGACATGCATTTCTACCCCGCTATTACCAGATCCGTGAGGGAGGCACAAGCCCCGATTTTCTCCTGTGTAAAGAGAGGGGATACCACCAATCCAGTGGAGCCTAGTAGTCCAGAGTGAAACTAACACCTACAAAGAGCTTCTGACACAGAGCAACAGAGGAAGCAGGAGACAGCTGGGGCCTCTTGCCCCTTTTCTGACTTCTCACCCCCTTCTTTTTTTTTTTTTTTTTTTTTTTTTAAAGATTTTATTTATTTGACAGAGAGAAACACAGCCAGAGAGGGAACACAAGCAGGGGGAGGGAGAGAGGGAGAAGCAGGCTTCCCGCCGAGCAGGGAGCCCGATGTGGGACTCGATCCCGGGTCTCCAGGATCATGCCCTGAGCCGAAGGCAGTCGCTTAACCAACTGAGCCACCCAGGCGTCCCTGCTCACCCCCTTCTATTGGGGGCTAGATACAGAATAATAACCAACATTTGTACAACTTTCCAACTTGGAGATCAGCGCCACATCATCTCTTCACTACAAGCCCTGGGGAGGTAAGGCACGAATGATGGCGATTCTCCTTCTCTGGATAGGGAACTGAGGCACAATATTCCCAGAATCATATTAGAAGAGGCAGGCCAGGATTTAAACCCCACTCCAATCTCTGATGGCCATGCTATAATGGCCACCCACCGGGCTGTCTCTCCTCCCAAAACGTTCTGGGTCAGAGGGAGGAGCGTTTCTCCACAACGAATGAATGAAATATTTTAATGTCTTAATTTAACGAATGAAAGGAGGGTGTCAAGTGGCTCCATCTGGGTCCCAGCGAAGGGTGTCTGTGGGTCCCTGGCCCAACCAGCGGGTCCCTGGCCCAACCAGCTTCGGTTTCCCAACCATTAAAATGAGGATGCAAACACCCCCTCTGCAAGGGCATGAAATGAAGCACCGTGTGCAACCACCCAACACAATGTATGTGGCACTTACTAGGTTTCTATAAATGGCAGCAAAACCTGACTAACGGTTGTTGCTGGGGCACTCCCTGCCAGGCACAGAGGGAGACCCTACGGGCCGAGCTGGACAGCAGTCCTCTGGGAAAGTGAAAGAGGAACCAGTTTGGCGGACCACAGAAACGGGCCGCCAGGGACAGGCACTTCCCTGCTAGGGTGACCCAGCTTCTCTGGCCAGGCTTGGGGACTCCAGCTCCCGCAGAGGATGCACCCCGGGTCCCACTTGTTGCAGCAGTCAGGCCAGCCAGGGCCTACATCCACCACTCCTGAGGCCAGCGCTGGGGCCCTTCTGCTGTAGGGGAGATTCTGGCACCAGAGTCCGAGAGGACAAGGCCAGGTCGGAGCCACGGGTCAAGACGCGGGTCTTCTGACCTCTCCAGGAAAGCAGGGGAAGAGGTTTTCAGATCGCTAGCGCCGCGCGAGAACCACAGAGAACCGCAGGGCAACGGAAACAAACAGACCACACCGGCACCTCCTCCACGTGGCTCCCGCTTGGCTCCCCTAGTCCTCCCTCCTCCTCCGCACCCCCAACTCCCTACCTGCCGAAGTGCCCCACGTGGTCAAAAATCAGCTCCAAATTGTGGGACCGCATGGTGCCGACGTGCACTGCGCTCCCAAGCTGGACACGCCGGGCTCGCCGAGCGCCCGGGGCTGCGGGCACCGCGCCCCGCCCCGCCCAGCCGCGCCCCGGGGGGCCAGCCCTGCAGTCTGTATCCCCCCCGCGAGCCACAGGGCGCGGGCCGCGCGCGGGGCAGGGCTCCCCCTGCGCGGTGTGGCCCCTCCCCGCCGCCGCGGCCTCGTCCCTGGTGCGCAGTGGTCCCGGGAGCCCGCCGTCGCGCCGGCTCCAGGATCGCGGTCCAACCACACACACACACACACACACACACACACACACACACACACACACACACACACACACACACCGCGTCCGCGTGGTCGCCTCTCTTTCGAGGTCGCCTCTCTTTCGAGGTCTTGTGCCTCGGGACAGCGCAAGGCAGGAATGCGGAAGCCTGGGTTAGGTTTGGGGGCTGCAAGAACCTAGCACCTTTGCATCTCTGAACACATGCGCCTTCCAACCGTGGCTCTCAGACTTGCGGGCGGAAGGGTGTACTGCAGAACTTGCTTTCTGTGAACGTTTTGGGAAGTTGAGAAGGCTAGCAGTTTGAGGGGCCAGGACAGGGTCTCCAAGAGCACAGCCTAAAGAACGGATTCTGATGACCCTGAGAAGTGACAGGATCTGGCAGGACTGTGTTCAAGCTTTTGTTTTCCAAAACGTAAAGAAACTTGTACTTGACTCAATAAGAAACTTGAACAAGATTTGAAAAACAGAGGAAAGCCCACTCCCAAAGTACTTCCCTCACCTACTGGTATGTTCTAGATACCTCTCCTCTGTCAGTTAAGGGTTATGAGAAATTGTATTTTCAATCTATTTATGACGTTTTTCAATGATTAGAAGTGGTATTTTTTCATTTTAAGAAGTTAATTTCATAAATTTTTCTTTTAGAAGTGGTGATTTTGTAATTTGTTTTAAAAATTCTGCTTTATCATGAGTAACAAAAATATTGTTCTATTTTCTTCTAAAACTTTTAGCTTTTGGGGGCGCCTGGGTGGCTTAGTTGGTTAAGCGACTGCCTTCCGCTTAGGTCATGATCCTGGAGACCGGGGATCGAGCCCCACGTTGGGCTCCCTGCTCGGTGGGAAGCCTGCTTCTCCCTCTCTCATTCCCCCTGCTTGTGTTCCCTCTCTGGCTGTGTTTCTCTCTGTTAAATAAATAAAATCTTTAAAAAAAAATAAAAGTTTTAGCTTTTGGCTTTTTTCATTTAGATCTTAACCACACCAGAAGAGATTGTTTGGTTTAAGGTGGAGATCCAGGGGTGCCTGGATGGCTCACTTGGGTTAAGCGACTGCCTTCAGCTCAGGTCATGATCCTGGAGTCCCAGGATCAAGTCCTGCATTGGGGTCCCCACTCAGCAAAAAGTCTGCTTCTCCCTCTGACTCTCCCCTCTCTCGAATTCTCTCTCTCTCTCTCTCTGTCTCTCTCTCTCTCTCTCTCTGTCTCTCTCTCTCAGTCTGTCTTTTAAATAAATAAATAGGTAGATCTTTTTTAAAAAAAGATGAAGATCAAATTTTGTGTTTTTTCATGCATATAGAAAATTGTCCCATTTATTGAATATTCTATCCTTTTCTCTGCATTGCCACCTTGTCATCTGTAAAGTTTCTATATATATAGGTTTGTTCTGGACTCTCTAAATCTGTTCCATTGATCTATTTCTTTTTTCCTGTGCCCATGTGTCTTTATTATTATAGTTTGATATGATCTGTTCCATTCAATCTTTTACTACTACTCCAAAATAGCTCTTAACAAAGTCACCATGATCTCCATGTTGCCAAATCCAGTGGTCAATTCTCAATCCTTATTTAATGCCCACTGTTAAAGAAAAATTATTTTAAAGGGTATAATCATGACTTGCATAGAATATAAAGTGAACAAGTCAGTAACTTTATTTTACTCATTAATTAGTAAGGGAACCAATAAGATAGTACATTCTGTTCAAAGAAGAATTCAATGACCTCACCATATAAAAATAATAAGAAATGCTAGTACGAATCTACAAATAGATGCAGAAATAGTCTATCCACAGGCAATTGCATTTGATCAACTCCACCAATGCAGCATTTGCATTCCACTAACACAATTCATTTCTATGGACAACAATCATTTTTTTAAAAGATTTTTATTTATTTATTTGACAGAGAGAGAGATCACAAGTAGGTAGAGAGGCAGGCAGAGAGAGAAGAGGAAGCAGAGCAAAGAGCCCCATCCGGGCCTCGATCCCGGGACCCTGAGATCATGACCTGAGCCAAATTCAGAGGTTTTAACCCACTGAGCCACCCAGGCGCCCAGACAACAATCATTTGCGTTATTGTCATTTTTCTACAGCTTTCAGAGTCGTAAAACAGTTAAAAAATAATGAAAACATGAAGATAACCCCAAAGAGTATTCAAAAAAAACCTTTTTCCCATCTCAAAGTGTTTCACAATGTTTTCTGGTACCACAATATCACTTTGTATTTCTTAAAACATCTTCCTTGGTGTCCGTACTTCCCCAGTCTCATGATTTTCCTCTTATTTTCCTGCTTGCTGTTATTTTAGTCACTTCGATCCTCCTCCTTTTCCCATTTTCTCTAAATATTGGAGTGCCCCAGGGTTCTGAGCTCTTCTCTGGTTACATTCTCTCTCCACAGCATAACATAGTCCAAGAGTTGGCGAACTCCAGTACATGGGCCAAATCTGGTCTGCTACTGCTCTAGCAAATGAAGTTTTATTGGAACACAGTCATGCTCATTCCTTCATATATTACCTGTGGCTGCCTTCATACCACAATGCCAGATTTGAGTAGTTGTGGAAGACTGTATGGTCTATAAAGCGTCAAATATTTTCTATCTAGTCCATTAGAGAAAAGGCTTGCCAACCCATGCCAACTCTATGGCTTTCATCTATTCTGACTCCCAGATCCACATTTTCAAACTGACCTCATCCCAGGACTCCAGACTTGTAAATACCACCATCTTCTCCATACCTTGTCCACAGGTCTAAAGGCCACCTCAAACATAACCATGGCCGCCTTTATTCCCAGTGCTCTCAAGCATTTCCCATCTCAGTAAATGGCACCTCTTGCGTCAGTTGCTTTGGGCCAAAACCCCTGGTGTCTTCTTTTATCCCTCTCTTGTTTTCACACCCCACACCCTTTTCTATCAGAAAATTCTGGTTGCTCTGCCTTTATGATAGAGCCTGATTCTGAACACTTCTCTCAACCTCCACTGCTGAACTTCTTGTCCAAACCATCATCTCCAGCCTGGATTACATCCTCCTAACTGGTCTCCATGCTTCCTCCCATGCCCCACGCAGCTCTTTATAACAATTCAGAGTAAGACACTCCTTGCTAGGCAACTGTCTGTCACTGTTAGAATAAAACCTAAAGTCCTGACATGGCACTGCCTGCTTCTCTGATTCACCTCCCACCTTCTTCTCAACCGCTACTCCACTTCAGTCTCCTTGCTCATCCTAAACCACACCCCAGTCCCCAAGCTTTTATATTTACTGTCCCCTCTACTTCAAACTTTTGATTTTCTATTTATTTTTCAACTTAAAATATGTCACCCCCCAAATAAAACAGTAACAACAATAAAAACAATAAAAACAAACCAATCATCACCACCAACAGTCTGGGTAGAACACTGTGGTAGTTTAAGGTGTATAATTGGTCTTATCACTGGAGGTCTATAGACCACCTGCACGCATTTCTCCCAACTCCACCCTCACCCCTAGAAGCCACCAATCTACTCTCTGTTTCTATGAGTTCAGTTTCTTCTACTTAAGACTTCTGTCTCTGGGGAACCACAGGGCTTATTTTCTTACTTCAAATGTTGACTCTTCTGGAATATTTCTCTGCTCCTCCTACAACATTAGTCCTCCTCACTCTCTAGCCCCTTACTATACTACCCTGCTTTACTTTTCTTCAATCTGAGATATATATATATATAATACAATACCACTGCTATCAAATATAAACTCCATGAGGGCAAGGACTTTGGCATATAGGTGCTCAAGAAGTACGTGTTGAATGAATGAATGAACATAATCTAAACGGGGAATGCAATTTCCTAAGAGCACCAGTTTCACCACAAATGAATGGAAGAAGACGAAGGGCCTAGCTCAAATACTACTGACCGCTTAGGCAAGTCTTGGGATTTCCTAAAGAGGAGCCCACTAACAACACACTTATCCTCTTAAAAATCCAGTGAGATCATTTTTTTTAAAGATTTTATTTATTTGACAAAGAGAAACACAGCCAGAGAGAGAACACAAGCAAGGGGGAGTGAGAGAGGGAGAAGCAGGCTTCCCGTCAAGCAGGGAGCCCCATGTGGGGCTCGATCCCGGGTCTCTGGGATCATGACCTGAGCCGAAGGCAGTCGCCCAACCAACTGAGCTACCCAGGCGCCCCAGTGAGATCATTTTAACACAAATACAGGGCAGCTGTATTTCTTCAAGTAAGCAGAAAGGGGAAGATGGAATAGGGAGGGGAGAGAGATAGGGGCCCAAGAAAGAACAATGTTTGTGCATCCTTCTAAATCTAGATGGAGTGGTTGTTTAATTGGGTGACTTGGAATCCCTGGCATGGAAGTAAATATTCTGATGTCCTGTGGGCTGTAGCTTCCAGGTCCCAACCCTCATCTCAGCCTGCATTTTGTTTAAAGTTTCTTGGAGCTACATCTAGGTCCCTAATAGGTACCTACAAATTGGAGATAAATCAAAGAGCAAATGGTGATTAAGTTAACTGATGGGTAAAGAGTGACCCACAGTGGTGCCTGGGTGGCTCAGTTGGTTAAGCCTCTGACTCTTGATTTTTGGCTCAGGTCAAGATCTCAAGCCCCATGTAAGCTCCTTGCCAGGCATGGAGCCTGCTTAAGATTCTCTCCTTCTCCCTCTGCCCCTCACCCTCCAAACTCTTGCAGACATGCACACGTACTCTTTCTCTCTTTCTCTCTCAAAAACAAGGAAAAAAAAGAGTGACCAAGAGTCATACTTATAAAATGCTAAGTATGCATCAGATTATAAGGTTAGTAATAAATGTATAGAAATGGATTTTCTGCCCATGGCTAAGAAATCACCAACAGAGCAGGAAGGGGCTTTGGTGTGGTGGTGGACAGGCAGCAGCCCACAGAGTTCCTGCCAGAGGAGGTCTGCAAGGCAATTCACAGGCCCCGTCCCATCTGGTCTTCCCCATGCTCTAGAGAAACTGCCACATGCTATCTAACTGAAGTCCTTCAGCAGAGCCCTGGTGGAGCCCATCTGAGGGGAAATTGTGGAGTAAAGCTTGTCTTGGCACCCTCTCATTTCCCTGACCACACTTCCCTCCAACTTCAGGGACCCCATCACCTCTGTCCCCAGGGGCTCCAGGCTGGGACTGGCCTCCAAGGGCCACTCCCACCCCCACCTCCCTCTGGGTCCCACCCACATGAAGTCTCCCAGGGAAAACTTCCTCCTCTTCCTTTATCAAACCCTATGGCCCAGGCCTCTTTTCTTTTCTTTTCTTTTTAATTAGGAAAATACCTTTATTACTTTTAAAATGCTCCAATCCATCCAATCCCACAATGCAGGGTGCTCACTCACACCACCTCCTCCCATGCTGTTACTCTAGACTGGAACTCCATTCCCACCTTACCTACTGGCCAAATCCACTAATTCTTCGGAGTGCAGCTCAGGTGCTGCTTGATCCCTCATCCTTGTTGACAACTGAATGAAGTTCCAACGCCTTTCTCCAGTTTAAAAATATGGAGTCAGCCACCCCCAAACTACTATAATTCATACAGCAATTAAGTAATGTGGCAGGATACAAAAATCAATGCACAGAAATCAGTTGCTTTCTTATACACTAACAATGTAAATATAGAAAAGGAAATTAGAGAACCGATTCCATTTACTATAGCACAAAAAACCATAAGATACCTTAGAATAAACTTAACCAAAGACGTAAAAGATCTGTACTTGAGGAACTACAGAGCACTCATGAAAGAAATTGAAGACACAAAAAGATGGAAAAGCATTCCATGCTCAGGGATCAGAAGAATAAACATTGTTAATGTCTGTACTGCCCAGAACAATCTATACTCTCAATGCCATCCTGATCAAAATTCCACCAACATTTTTCAAAGTACTGGAACAAAAATCCTAAAATTTGTATGGAACCAGAAAAGACCCCAAATTGCTAAGGAATGTTGAAAAAGAAAAACAAAGCTGGGGGTATCACATTACCTGATTTTAAGCTTTATTACACAGCTGTGATCACCAAGACAGCATGGTACTGGCACAAAAACAGAGAAATAGACCAATGGAACAGAGTAGAGAGTCCAGATATGGACCCCCAACTCTATGGTCAAATAATCTTCGACAAAGCAGGAAAAAGATATCCAATGGTAAAAAGACAGTCTCTTCAATAAATGGCCCTGGCAAAATTGGACAGCTATGTATAGAAGAATGAAACTCCACCATTCTCTTATACCATACACAAAGATAAACTTGAAGTGGATAAAAGACCTGAATGTGAGGCAGGAATCTATCAAAATCCTAGAGAAGAATATAGGCAGTAACCTCTTCAACATCAGCCACAGCAACTTCTTTCAAGACATGTCTCCAAAGGCAAAGGGAACAAAAGTGAAAATGAACGATTGGGACTTCATCAAAATAAAAAGCTTCTGCACAGCAAAGGAAAGAGTCAACAAAACAAAGAGGCAACTCATGGAATGGGAGAAGATACTCACAAATGACACTGTAGACAACGGGCTGATATCCAAGATCTATAAAGAGCTCCTCAAACTCAACAACTTAAAAAAAGATGATCACATCATGGGGTGCCTGAGTGGCTCAGTTGGTTAAGCAACTGCCTTCCGCTCAGGACATGATCCCGGAGACCTGGGATCGAGCCCCACATCGGGCTCCCTGCTAGGCGGGAAGCCTGCTTCTCCCTCTCTCACTCCCCCTTCTTGTGTTTCCTCTCTGGCTGTGTTTCTCTCTGTCAAATAAATAAATAAAATCTTAAAAATAAATAAAAACAAAAAATAAAAGATGATCATATCAAAAAACAGGCAGGAGACATGAACAGACACTTCTCCATAGAAGACATACAAATGGCTAACAGACACATGAAAAAATGTTCATCATTATTAGCCATCAGGGAAATTCAAATCAAAACCACACTTACATCACTTAGAACCACCTTACATCACTTAGAACGGCCAAAATTAACAGGACAGGAAACAACAAGCATCGGAGAGGATGTGGAGAAAGGGGAACCCTCTTACACTGTTGGTGGGAATGCAAGTTGGGGTAGCCGCTTTGGAAAACAGTGTGGAAAACAGTGTGGAGATTCCTTAAAAAATTAAAAATAGAGCTACCATATGACCCTGTGATTGCACTACTGGGCATTTACCCCAAAGAAACAGATGTAGTGAAAATAAGGGCCATATGTACTCTAATGTTCATGGCAGCAATGGCCACAATCACCAAACCATGGAAAGAGCCAAGGTGCCCTTCAACAGTTGAATGGATAAAGAAGATATGATCCATATATACAATGGAGTATTACATCTCCATCAAAAGGGATGAATATCCAGCTTTTGTATCAATATGGATGGGACTGGAGGAGATTATGCTGAATGAAATAAGCCAAGCAGAGAAAGTCAATTATCATATGGTGTCACTTACTTATGGAGCATAACGAGTAACATGGAGGACATTAAGAGAAGGAAAGGAAATGTGAATTGGGGTAAATCAGAAAGCGAGATGAAGCATGAAAGACTGTGAACGCTGAGGAACAAACAGGGTTTGAGAAGGGAGGTGGCTGGGGGGATGGGTGTGCCTGGTGGTGGGTATTAAGGAGGGCACGAATTGCAAGGAGCACTGGGTGTGGTGCATAAACAATGACTCTTGGAACACTGAAAAAATAAAATAAATTATTAAAAAATTAAAAAAAAAGAAAAAGGTAGTCAGAACAACCACTTAACCTTCTATGTAATCTAGGGCAAGTTATTTAACCTAAGTTTTCTTTTAACCACTCTAAGTTTTCTCTTGAAGGTAATAATAGTGCTTACCTGGTCATGAGTATTAAATGAGATCAGTGTCTCCCCAACTTTAGCATCTAGCCATTGGGGACCATATCACAATTCCTATATCTATACACATTTATAAATGTCTTTTTAAATGAACTCCAAATCAACTCACATTTTTAAAGAAGATTTTATTTATTTATTTGAAAGAGAGAGAACACATGCAAGCATGAGCAGAGGTAGGGAGAAGCAGAGGGAGAGGAACAAGCGGACTCCATCCAGAGGGCAGGGCCTGATGCAATTCTCCAAGAGAATAAGCAATCTATTTAAGGTTGCCCACAGTGGAGTCGCAGAGCCAGATTCCAATCCAGCTCTGTCTGACTCCAAAACTATTGCTCATAATCACGACACTGCTTGTTTCAAAAAATGCAGAATTGTGCAGAGTTACCCTTAAAATGACTGGTCCAGAAATCTGGTGACTTCAAACCACCAGTTTTCCCGACCTCCTTAAGAATGCCTACAAGTTAGTATACCCTTTAGCCCTCAGAGACGCCCACCTGGCAGGCTGTTCAAATCAAAGTCCTTAAAACCCGAAGAGGAAAGTAATTGCTTCAGGGTGAGATAACCTTGAAGACTTCCATAAGAATTTGCTGTTTGACTCAAGACTTGAAGGATAAGTAAATATTGCCAGGCAGAGGCAAGGTAGAAAGCATGTCTAGGTGGAGAAAATCGCCCCAGTAAAAGCCCAGAAGTAAAAATCCAGGCACGTGTGAGGCCACAGTGTGTGCAGCAGTGCAACTGATGGGATGAGAGCAGGCATGTCTGGTGCTCTGCCTAGTGCCCTGCACACAGAAAATAATGGGTACATTTCCCAGAATGGCCTTGGAGGCACCGTTAAGGGTTCACGCTCTGCAACTGACCACCTGGTTGTAAATTCCACCTTAATCACTTAAAAACCTCGACACCCGCCAACTCACATCTCTCTTGGATCACTACCTGGTCAAAAGGGTTGAATTCAGTGGTGAGGTCAAATGAACCACAAGTGCTCTAGCCACCTTCTCAGCTGCAAATAGCAGCAGACTACACTCAAACAAAGTAAGTTTTCTCACTTTCTTACTAAAGTAAGAAAGATACTTTCTTGACTCACTATGGGAGAAGTCCAGAGGTAGAGCTAGCGGCATGTGTGATGGGGTCCAGAGGAACAATGCCTCGGGTTTCCCTTCCTCTCATTCTCCATTTCTTCTCTCTGCACTTCTCGGCTTCTCTGAGTAGATCTCAATCCAAGATGAGAGAAATCCGCTCCCTCCCACACCTACAAGTCAATTCCTCAAAGCTGAGGGTGGGGAGGGGGAAACTAGCGTGCGCTGATCCACTGGCCGGCGGATTCTCTAATTGGCTGGCCTATGGCAGAGCCGGAACTCTGATTGGCTGGCCTATGTCACATGTTCAATTCTCCTCAGAAGCAGCCCGATAGTACCTCAGGGTATAGGGGACCCACCGCTTCCAGGAAAGGGATTCCAGATGAATAACACTTAGAAACTTTTAACAATGTGCTTAACCCACGGTAAGTGCTTAATAACAGCTAATACTATGACGGTAGGCCAAGGATAAGTAAATTAGGCCACAGTGCATAAAGCCTTGGATTCCAGGTTGCGACTGTTGAGCTTTAGTTAACGGACAGTGAGGAGCCAATGAAGGCTTTGTGTTGTGTTGTGAAAATTGGTCTGATAATGGGGGTGTGACAGGAGGAGGAAGATGGGGAAGATGGTGATAGAAAAGTCAATTGGGAATAGATACGCTTGGAGCCCAGTGTTGAGGGTGCAAATTAAAGGGGTGAGAGTAGAAACAGAATGAAGGGGATTCCCATTCAATGACAGAGAAGAAAGAACGGTCGGCTTTGGCAACTGGCTGCCTAGAGAGGGCACGTGTACGTTGAGGAGGTGAGGAGTCCCGAAGCTTACAAGCCTGAGTGATGGAGGATGATGGCCTGGCCGTTTGGACTCCTTTCTTTCCTCCCTCTTTCCACCCTCTTCCTCCTTCCCTACTCTCTTGGGAAAGATGCAAGTTTCTCTCATCCTAGAAAGCACTGGCTTTTGTGCATTTCACCCGCACAGCCACTGAGGGCTCTAGCGGGAGCAGCTTTAACAGGTTTGGTCCATAAACAAATGCAATACGTTAACAAAGATTCAAGTGAGTGAAATGTTTTCCCTCTTGCCATAAAAGACAAACAAACTGGATTTGCAGAATGTGCAAATGATTTGAAATAACCGTTGTAGGTCTTTTTTAAGAGCATGAAATGAGTAAAGGTTTTGACTAAGAACCTTGAATGTTCTATCTGTGTTAGAAATGTAGGTGCACCTGGATGGCTCAGTTGGTTAAGCATGGGACTCGTAGTTTGGCTCAGGTCATGATCTGAGTGGTGAGATCCAGCCCCGCATCGGCTGGCGCTCAGGGCACAGTTTGAGATTCTCTTATCAGCTCCTTCTGCCCCTCCCCCCTCTCTAAAATAAATAGTTTTTCAAAAAGAAAAGATTAAAGATTTAAAAAAAGGAAAGAAATGGTGAGCATAGCAGAAGATGGATTTCTCCAACTTCAGGAAGAAGTTGCAAGATTGTGTGTGTGTGTGTGTGTGTGTGTGTGTGTGTGTTTCTGTGTTTGTGTTTCCAAGTCTATGAATGAGCTGAAGAACAGACATGCTGGAAGCAGCTACATATCACAGTGATACTGACCAAAGTCGTCAAAAAGTGAGGAGCAAGTCTGAGGAAGGAAAGAGAGATTTTCTTAGTCCTACCTCTAAACTATGTTCCTTATGGGGCTGGAATGCTGAGAGGAGGGTAACAGTGTAAGGTGCACTGGGACCAGATGGAAGAACCTGTTACTGAAGCCACCCAGTCTATGGTATTTTGTTATGGCAGACCAAGCTAAGTAGCTAAGATACTTGGGTATCTTTTCAGAAATAGTTTATGCATAAAAAGAAAAAATAAATATATTCATTTCTGTCCTTTTTTCACACAGATGGTTCTGCAACTTGCCATACTGTATCTTGGAAAACAGTTCATACTGTATCTTGAACTGTTTCTCTATATTTCTTTTTTAAATAGCTGCATGATATTTGTGCATTGTATGAATATATTGTAGTCCATTTATCCAAACTTCTATTGCTGAACATGACATTACGATGAACAAAGGGCTCCATATAGCTTTTCAAGTTAATGTTTTCCAGTCAGTGGAATTGCTGGATCATATGGTATTTCCATTTTTATTTTTTTGAGGAAACCCCATATTATTTTTCACAGTGGCTGCACCAATTTACATTCCCACCAACAGTGCACAAAGGTTCCCTTTTCTCCACATCAGCACCAACATTAGTTATTACCTTTTTGATACTAGCCATTCTAACAAGTATGAGGTGATCTTATTACGGTTTTAATTTGCATTTCCCTGATGATTAGTAGTGTTGGACATCTTTTCATGTAGCTGTTTGCCTTAAGCTTTTCTTTAATTAGAACTTCCATACTAGGGCACCTGGGTGGCTCAGTCATTAAGTGTCAACCTTCAGCTCAGGTCATGATCCCAGGGTCCCAGGATCGAGCCCCGAGTTGGGCTCCCTGCTCAGTGGGGACTCTCTTCTCCCTCTCCCACTTTCCCTGCTTATGTTCCCTCTCTTGCTATCTCTGTCAAATAAATAAAATCTTTAAAAAAAAAAAAGAACTTCCATATTTTGTGTATTTTTTCATTAACAATGTAGTCTTCTATTACATCTTCTAATTGATTATTTTTATCATCAATAATCAATAATTTCATATTAAAAAGTCTGCTTATTCTGTGTGTGTGTGTGTGTGTATTTTATAACCAAGTCAAATTACTTCCCATATTGTTTGACATCATTTTTCAGGTGACTCCCTTAAATTTTTTTTTTTTAAGATTTTATGTATTTATTTGACAGAGAGAAACACAGTGAGAGAGGGAACACAAGCAGGGGGAGTGAGAGAGGCAGAAGCAGGCTTCCCGCCGAGCAGGGAGCCCGATGTCAGACTTGATCCGGGTATCATGACCTGAGCCGAAGGCAGTCGCTTAACCAACTGAGCCACCCAGGCGCCCTAAATTTTTAAGAAATAACATTACCTCATTTGTAAGTAGTGGTTATGATATCCTCTTCTTTTTTTAAATATACCTCTAATTCTTCTCTTTTATCTAATTGAATTAGCTAATACCTGCAAAATGATTTTAAATAATTGTGGTGTTAACTAGACATCCTTGCCTCATTTCCGACTTTAATGGGAATGTATTATTTCTCCATTAAACTCAATGCTGGCTTTTGAGATTGATCTATTTAATCATATTAAGAAAGTATCTAACTATTGCTAAGTTTATTACATCTTACCAGAAATAGATACTGAATTTTATCAAATGCCTACCTAGTACCTGCTAGAAAGATAATGCTAATTTTCTCCTATCATAATAATAGATTTCCTAATATTGAATAGCCCTTGCATTCCTAGAATTCCTAATTGTTAATGTTAATATTCTTTTAATATGCTACTGAAGTTTGTAAATATTTATATTGGATTGTTGGATTGATTTTTTTAAAAAGATTTTATTTATTTATTTATTTGACAGAGAGAAACACAGCCAGAAAGGGAACACAAGCAAGGGGAGTGAGAGAGGGGGAAGCAGGCCTCCTGCTGAGCAGGGAGCCCGATGCGGGGCTCGATCCCTGGTCTCCGGGATCATGACCTGAGCCGAAGGTAGTCGCCCAACAAACTGAGCCACCCAGGCGCCCCTGGATTGATTTTTGTAAGTGAGATTACTCTATGGTCTTCTTTTGTAATCATTATTGCATATTATCAGTATTATGTTGGCTTCACATAATATAATTTGGATGCTTGGGCAGCCTGGGTGGCTCAGTTGGTTAAATGTCTGCCTTCAGCTCAGATCATGATCCCAGGGTCCTGGGACTGAGCCTGCCCAAAGCCCCCACGTCAGGTGCTTCTTTCCGTCCCTCTACCCACACCCAGCTCATGCTCACTCTCTCTCTTTATCTCAAATAAATAAATAAAATCTAAAAATAACATAATAATTTAATGCTTCATTTCTCTTTCTATGCTCTGGAATGGTTTAAATAGCATTAGAGTCATCTTTGTCTTTCATAAAATTCCTCTTTTTTTATGAAACCTTGCTTTACAAACTTTTTCAGTTAAATGTTCCCTCTCTTGCTGTCTCTTGACATCTACTTGTCCTAACTGCCTTAGATAAAAATATTTTTATTATTTCCAAACCTGATAAACATTCATTATCCTTATAACCATAAGGGTATTAGAATATCGTCAAAATGAGGAAATAATCAGAGGAATGTACAAATGTCTATATGCAAAATATTTCAATACAGTATTATTTATAATAAAAGCAAAATAGGAAGCAACTTAAGAGCTAACTATTCACAGGGCACTGTTTAAATTATGGTATTTTCTATATGATAAAATATTGTGCAGCTATTGAAAGTGTTTTGGTATGGGAAAATAGGCCTTTCAGTTTTAATCCATTCCTAATTGTCTGAAGCTTTTACAGTAGGAAATTGTTACTTTTATAATAAATAATGCATAATTCTAAAAAATAAAAATGATGGCATTGTATATTTATTCAGATGGAAAGATATTTACAACAAATAACAATGAATGTTTTAGAGCATTATGATCCCATTTTTTTTAATGTGTGTTTCTTTATAGAAAAAGTTTGGATGTTGGGACCTCCTGGCGCCCGCTAGTTTGTGGCCATTAGTGGAAGTCGGCTGAGGTGGCCTCTTAGGCTTCTCTGGAATACTTCCGCATACGTGACCTAGCTGAATCTTCCCACGCTCTGCTAGCCCACCCGCGGACTGGCGAACTTAGCCCCGCCCAGCAGTCCGGTCTGAAATCTGCCTAAGGCCTTAGTGATAGCCACATAATAAGTTCCTATTGGCCCCTGCTACTTCTTTTACTCCCTCCTTTCCTCCCTATATAACTGTGTCTCTGATACAATAAAGGTGAGATTGCTGCGCCTTCCCGGCTGACTCAACTCCGCTCGCTCGGTGTGGTTTCTTTCCCAGGTTTCAGGGGAGTGGCCGGGCTGTCAACACTTACCATCTCGCTCAGCCCCTGGAGGACAACAGGCTGGTCCAGTCATCCCTCCCGCTACCAGTGTTGCGGAGAGAGAGCAACATTTGGAGGTGATTTTCTGGAGCTAATTGAATTTGAATTTTTTACGTTCTTATTATTTTTAAGATTTTATTTATTTGAGAGCGAGCCTGTGTGCAAATGAGGGGGAGGAGAGGGACAAAGAGAGAGAGGGAGAGGCGGAGACTCTCAAGCGGACTCCACAATGAGTGGGGAGCCCCACGTGGGGCTTAATCTCACAACCCTGAGATCATGACCTGAGCTGAAATCGAGTGTCAGTCACTTAATGGACTGAGCTACCCAGGCACCCGTTTTTTATTTACATGTAGTTTCCATTTTCTCAGGGTGATTATAAATCAGATGGATGGATGGGCAGATAGCTAAATAGATGGATGAGATGCAGTATTTCAGGATTAAACAAGAACTGTTATAGAACTAACCAGATGAAAGGTCAGGAATGCTAGCTGGCTCTAGTCTACCCAAATAAAACTCCCAGTACAAAACACTGGTGAAAGTAGAAATTATTTTCTAGTCCCCTCCCCTTTGGAAATTGAACACCCACCATCTGCTGGGCTGCCTAGTGCAGTAGTTCTGAATTTCCAGGACTTGTGTTAATCAAGCCTTTAACATTTGTCTGAGAATATCTATATACTATATTCTATAGAGTACTATATATATATATATATAGTACTATATCTCCTGTAGTAGGATCATAGAATAACAGACTGTTACAGCTGCTTGGACCTTGTCGATTATTCTGGAACAACCCATGGTTTTTACAAATAAAAGCACTGTGCTGAGAGAGGCAACTTGGCAAACAGCAAAGTACAAACAAGGTAGAACCTCATTTGTTTGGATTTGTTTCCATGAGACCACAAGAGGCCACAAACTATGGTTACTTAATAATGTACCTAAATGTCACCCATAACTGCCAAATGAAGACGTTCTGAAAGAAGTCAAAGATTCTGTGAGTGTAAGATCTTCACCTTTCCAGACCAATGACAATATCTAGACAAACCTGATCAAATTCATTGTCACAAGCTTTCTCACTGAGAATGAATTTCGGTTATTGACAAAACTGAACATGAAGCCCAACCTTTCCCAAAAAGCCAGGGTGAGCAGTATAATTCAAATATTTTCCTCCCAAGTCATTTCACACTCTTTATGAAAAAGCATTTTCTATGTCAACCTTTAAAATAAACACATACTCTTCAAGAATGTTAGAAAACACTGAGTTGCCTTTAGTGATTCCTAAAGTAATAACAATCTTATATTAGGCAGGATTTTCTACTTTAGTTTAAGTTCTGTTTCAACAAATATGAGGGACTAGGCAATAATCATTTGAATTAAGTGAGTCAGTGGTCAAGGTTTGGGTCATTGTTTTGTTCTATAAACATGTTTTGCTATTTTTGTAATTGTATTTCTGTATAGGGTCCTTTGAGTTTATGATTGAACTCCTCTGTGGAACTTGGACTTCTCCATGAAACTTTGGTATATGGTCAAATAAAAGGAAAGTACGGAATCACATTCTTGGAAAGAAGCATTAGTAAATTACTATATTTTACACACAAACTACTTTGCTGATCACTGAGGGCACAACCAGAAAACTTTAACACATAGTTCCTGCCCTAAATAGCTTCCTTACCAACAAAACCATTCATCAGACCCATACAGGCAGAATTGAAAGCTAAAAGAAAGTTCAAAACAAGTTTAAAACCTAGTGGTCCACAGCGAATATCATTCTCAATGGGTAGCCTTTCCTCTGAGATCAGGAACAAGACAATGATGCCCACTCTCACCACTACTGTTCAACATAGTGTTAGAAGTCCTAGCAACAGCAATCAGACAACAGAAAGAAATAAAAGGTATCCAGCTTGGCAAAGAGGAAGTCAAACTCTCTCTTTGCAGATGACATGATACTCTATGTAGAAAGAGAAATCAGAGAATTGATTCCATTTACTATAGCACCAAAAACTATAAGATACTTAGGAATAAACCTAACCAAAGAAGGTTGGATCATAGAATAACAGGTAGGAGCATTACTCGAGGAACTACAGAACACTCATGAAAGAAATTGAAGAAGACACAAAAAGATGGAAGAGCATTCCATGCTTATGGATCAGAAGAATACACATTGTCAAAATGCCTATACTGCCCAGAGCAATCTATACTTTCAATGCCATTTCGATCAAAATTCCACCAACATTCTTCAAAGCGTTGGAACAAACAATCCTAAAATTTATATGGAACCAAAAAAGACCCCGAATTGCTAAGGAATTGCTGAAGAAGAAAAGCAAAGCTGGGGGTATCTCATTACCTGACTTCAGACTTTATTACAAAGCTGTGATTACCAAAACAGTGTGTTACTGGCACAAAAACAGAGAAATAGACCAATGGAGCAGAGTGGAGAGTCCAGATATGGACTCACAAATCTATGGGCAAATCATCTTTGACAAAGCAGGAAAAAATATCCAGTGGAAAAAAGACAGTCTCTTCAATAAATGGTGCTGGGAAAATTGGATAGCTACGTATAGAGGAATGAAACTAGACCATTCTCTTACACCACACACAAAGGCAAACTCGAAATGGATGAAAGACCTCAACGTGAGGCAGGAATCCATCAAAATCCTGGAAAAGAACATAGGCAGTAACCTCTT
>PITA01023367.1:0-28364 GCA_004023965.1 Spilogale gracilis
TACAGAGAATAACTGATGGTTACCACAGTGGAGGTGGGTGGGGGGTTGGGTGAATGAGGTGAAGGGGATTAAGAGTACACTTATAACGAGCACTGCGTAATGTATGGAAATGCTGAGTCACTCTATTGTACACCTGATACTAATATAACACTGGATGTTAACTACATGGGCATTAAATTTTTCTGAAGACTGAGGAAAAGCTGCTTGTCAACCTAAGTGTTTTCTCTTATTTTTCCATCATTATGTTCGTTAAATCATCACATGACTAATTTTTTTTTTAAAAGGTCTTTAGAATATTTTAATACTGTCACATTGCCATCGGCATTTCTCAGCCCAAATAGATGGTCAATAAATGTTTATTGAGAACAGGAGGAAAGAAGGGAAAGGAGGAGGGAGGGATTTCTTCATCTCTTCCACGTCCACCTTCAGCTTTTGTCACCTTAAAGTCAGTTTTACAGTAAGTCATGCCCACACTTTTGAATTTTTAAAAACATGTTCTCTAATTCATTGGATCCCAATTTTCTTTTCTACATCCTAAGGTTTTTAACCATTCAAGAGAGATTAAGAAGAGTAGGAATCATGCTGGAGAAATGAGGAGAGTTGGTCAAGAATGAGAACATGGCCATGGCCCCCCAAACAGATGTTCAACTTAGAGGAAACAACTAGTAGAGAACCTGCTGGGTCACCAGGGCTGCTACTGAAACAAGGGACATCACAATTGTATTCTGAATGCCTCCTACCAAGCACAGTGACAGTATCGCTAAGACAACTTCTTGGTCTTCCTTATAGCCCTCTGAACCTTTAAATATACCCCCATTAATTGTGGCAACCTGAAAATTTCTCACTCTCGAACCCTGAAGTACCTCACTGAAACACCCTCCCCCCCCCAGTAGTCTCTTTTGCAACAAAATAAATTCTAGAAAATTCTTGAGCCTTAGACTGGGATTACCAGAATTCACGTACTTCAGCGACGTCAATCAAATAACAAAGATATACTTGGTCCTATTTGTTTATGCTTTTGGGCAAGACATTTTTGCAGGAAATCTCCTCAGCTTTAATGTGATGATAAAAATTGAAAACCATCAACTGGCCAAACCTCCTCTTTTTACAAAAAATTCTTTTTTCATTAAAAAAAAAAATTCAGGGCACATGTGGGTCTATATTTGTAACAGAAATTATAGGGTTATCTATTGTTGTGTTATTGTCGGTGGGGTGTGTGTGTGTGTGTGTGTGTGTGTGTGTGTGTTCTGGTGACAGAAAGGGATATTTAAGAATGAAAAACCTAGTCATACTGGCCACAAAGAAGATCTGCCAACTGAAGGGAATCCACATATCTAGGCAAGGATTCCCATGGAACATCAAGGTTCAACAGAGCCTATGTCTAAGGGCTTAATGAGTGCATAATTCAACAAAGTCCCTAATTCAACAAAGAACCATCGTGTCCTCTGGCTGCAAAGCAAAGCATAGTTTGTAGAGGGAGCCATGTTTTATCGCTCTGTGTAATGGACAGCCCGTGTTTTACTGTTAAGTCCAGTGCTTTTTCAAATGGATGCTTTTGAAATACTCCAGAATGTAAGTTCATAAAAAGAGAGCATATGTATAATAAGCATGCTGACTGAATAGATAAGAACACTCAATGCCTCGATGCCCATGCATATAATATAATACTACATGAGGCAAGTGGTATGAAATACTGGCACTGTTTTCTGAAATGCATCCTTTTCAATGTATCAAAGAGGGGTCATCCTGAACACAAATGCTGGGAGGCACCATCCTTCACTTACGCGGCCCTCCTCCAAATCTTAAGAGGAGCTAGAGCAAGGGAAGGTTTTGCTCACCTGGCCATTGCCAGCAAGGACTGCCTCCAGTAGAAGTCCGGCGCAGAGTGAGGAGAGATGATGGCAACATTATTCCGTATCACCTTCCGAGTGTTATTACAAAATGACAATATTGTTCTTAGCCCATTTCCCTTAACCAGATTGACAGAATTACAGGTTGACATTATTGTGAAATTTTATGATGTATCATGTTAGCTGTGCCAGTTTGATTAGCCTTGATTGACAGCCTGTACCTGCACAGAAAGTGAAATACCTCAAAAATATAAAACCAGCAAATCTTGCATGACTTTCACAATAAACACAATCTCTAGCTAATTTAATTTTTAACTAACTAGGAATTTCCTCCTAACCTCATTCTATTAAAATCTCATCTCTTTCATCCTCATCTTGAGGCTGCAGCTCGAGGAAAATAAATCCAGGCAGCAGTTATAAAATCACTGTTGGCTTTCTGAGACTTTGAATGCATTAGGAACAGGCTGCTTGCCTCCCGCAACCCTGCCCTGCATTACCATCAGGGGAAACAGATGCACCTCAAATCTGGCAACCCCACACAAAGCCCAGGCTGAGACAGGAGGCCTTTAAAAAGACAATATAGGAAGCCAGGGGCCAGCACCTATCCTCAGGGTCACCATATCTCCGCAGCGCTTTTCTCGTACGACATCCTCATGTGTTATCCACACAGAAGTTGCTAGACTCTGAAACCCTGAACTTGAAGCCAGACTGCCTAGTAAATTAAGCAGAGGGGTTGGACTTTCCCCTCTGGCTCTGCAGGATGAATCGGACCTACAATTCAATCTGGAATTAGATTGGTTGTTTCCATTTACCTTGCAGACTAAGTTCATACTGCAGGATCTGGACATACTAAGAGGTGCAATTAGGCACCACAAGTGGATTCCACTGGCCACACGACTTGTAAACACAGCCATAAAATAGTGCACTGGATCCAAATAGTCCCTTGGACTCAAGAGTCTGCTTGACTGCATTCTTTGTATCTCTTTGGAAATCTGCAACAATTATCCTGCCCGCTTAAAGTCACTGCATCACAGAGGGATTATTCAGATGCTTCTTCTCAATTCTGTTCTCTGTTGCACAGGGTGGAAACATGAGGTTTCTACAAAATGAGTCCCTGAGCTCTGTGGCAAATCAGATTCAGAGGACAAAGCATCCACTTATGGAAGAAAGCAAGTCACTCTTATAAAAAAAAAAATCTAATATTTTAACCTCTTTTTCTTTTTAATGTGGATGGTACATCAAGAAGGTTTTGGTTATTATTTGTATTTCCTGGGTGAACAACCAATTGATCATCCCATTGGCAGGAAGGAAATGCAACTGCTGAGATGCACTGGGGCATATTTTGTTAACACACCCACACAAGTGCCTGTTAGCATTAAGCATATGTGTCCATTTATTCATACATACACTTTAATTTACTAAATCTGTTATTAATCCCATCAAGTGTACATTCACACAGGAGAAAAACACGCTTAATGCCGCTTTCTTGAAGATTCCACATGCTTCAGGCGAGTCTCTCTCTAGCTTTGCTGTCTTTCCTAGTGGTCCCAACCCTGCTTCGGATTGCTTTTCACTAGGTTCCATTCCACACCCAGACAAGCAAAATATAATCCTGGGATAGAAAACATGCTTGTATTTCCAGGGTCTATTTTCTAGAGTTTTGGTTTACTCTGATAACCTGTACTGTGAATATTACATAGAACCTCGGGCTAACAGTGGACAGTCCCAGCAGGTAACATGAGCACAGACAATTTTAAAAGCTCTGATAGACATGTTGAAGGTTTTTAGAATGTAAAACTGCACATATATTGAGTCTGATCCTGAAACACACAGCTCCCAGAAAGCAGTAGAAAAGAGCTCAAACTCCACCTCCCTTAAGAGAATGCCCAGTACTACAAAAGACTCCATCCACTGGGAAAGTCAAGGCTATGAGGGGCAGATGGGTTAGGCGGGAGTTCCTGGGTTGAGGGAGCATTTTAATGGAAAATACCTCCAGGAGAGAGGGACCACAGCCAATGTCAGGCAACAGTGCACAGTGACAGGGAGCTGGCAAAGGCAGGTTATCAGAGCCATCGTGCTGGGTGTCATGAAGGCCAGGCTGTCATCCCTATGGATTTCCAGGGCTCGAGCGGGCACCACATTATATATATATACACACACATATATATATATATACATATATGTATATATGTATGTAAAAGAGTGAGACAGATCTATCATTACATAAAGATACAGAGATGTCTGTCCATATCTACATGGACTGCATGTACACACACCCACATTCATACACACAAAAGCAACACTGTGATCAAAAGCAGAGGCTCTGGAGTAAGAGCATCTGCTTTCAATCCTGACTCCCAAAACTTACTAGGCACATACTTCGTACACCTGATTTAACTGCTTCAGCACCCCACTTTCTCAACTGCAAAACAGGAATGATGAAAGATTATAATGATTATGTACAATAATCTACGTGAAGCACTTACCACAGTGCCTGGCACAATGCCAATATTAAAAAGAATGGCAATGTATCATTATTTCTCCCCTCCAATAAATGGGAAACATAGTTATGTTCTATGAATGGTATCCTAATTTCATAAAACCCTTCTTTGATTTCACCTGTTCGCTCATAAGAGCTAACTGACCACCTTCCAGACACTGCTAGGGGGTATTCATTTCATCATTGAACATTCCCCAGGTTGGTTCCTTCTGGACTCACGTCCTATAAGGACTCAAAATGTATAAAATGTAATGTGGAAATTGCACTGCCACATTAATTATTTCCATACAACTACCTCTGAACAGTCTGATCTGTCCTGGGCGACATATATGAACTGGATAAGAAGAGCACAAATGGCTCGTGTGGACACTGAGTGTACTTCTCTGGGAAAGACAGACACTCAAGGAAGGCTGTCCTGAGATAGCAAGGATTTAGTGCACAGAAGAGGTAAGAAAAATGAACAAGGCCCAAAACGGATGAGAAGGGACTGTAGGCCCTTGCTACAGAGCTCGGACTCTGGAATGGTCTTTGAGAGCTGAGGCATCCAAACCAAACAGGCAGGCCCTCTCTCACATGCACGTGTGTTGAGCTGTGCAGGTAGCTAAACTCTCTCCTCCAGTTTCCTGTTCTCAGCTAACCCACATCGAAAGGAGTCGACAAGGAGTAAGTGGGAAATGACCATAAAGTCAGCCACACATAACAAGTGATCAGTGAACAGTAGGTACTGTTACCAAGGTAGTTACTCACACCAAGTAGCAAGAGAGACATTCAGGTGGAGGTAAGGGGGCCAATCCACTCAGAGACTATGGAATAAGTAAACATGGCAAGAATAGATGAAATTAACTCAGCACAGAGTATGCTAACGTGGCAGCAAAGGGATAGGTCACCAGGAAGTCAATGGAGTACAGAAAAGCCAGGAGGTCTGCCCATCCCTGTGCACCCTGTCAGTCTCTCCTCCTGCTCACTTGCTCCCACCCCCACCTTCCCAGGAACTGCATGCCTCACCTCTTCTCACTGTGGGATTTGCAATCACAAAAAAAGTCTGTCGACTAATCCCTGGAAATTCCAGAGCAGTTTGCAGCTGCTCTAAATTGCTCCATTAAAAAATTCTTAGAGTAATCTACATTGTAAAACTTCATGTTTAACGACAAAATGAGCTTGCAGCAAGATGCCCATACAATGAAAAGCAAAGAAAGCTTCCCAGCATGTCCATGAGATAGTTATTCCAAAAGCATTTTTCACATACCTGCCCCCCACCAATAACTCCGAAACTGCAAAGTTCATTTCTTTTAACCTATGTTCATATACCAGCTATTTCTAAAATGACAAATTGCATTTCCAGGCTTTTGTTATCTAAAGTTAAATATCCTATCTGCAAATTAGATTTTTTTCCCCATAGCATCGCCAACCATGTATCTTCCGGGTGACTCCAGGGATAACCACCATTCTGGGCAGAGGAAGTAGCCCAACTCCCATTTAGGAGCTGATTTTAAAGAAATCATGGTTGCTATTTCACTATGAAGAAATACCCTATTTCCACTGTATCAAAGGGATATTCCTTTGTTTCTTTTTCTATCTACTTCACAGTGGGAAAAGTGGCAATTTCAGAAACGTAATTCTCTGAGCAAGTCAATCCTTGGCCTACAGTGAAAAAGGTTCTGGGAAAGCAGGGTACTTAAAAACTATCTAATAGAAAAGTAAGAACAAAGCCAAATTTTGATGATGAAGTGCCACGGAAGGCCTTCACCTCTTTGCTATTTCCCGTCACAATAGCAGGAGACCATGATAGGGAAGATGAGGCACACGAGGTCATTCACACCAAGTTTCTGTGGCCCCACAAGGACACTACTCCCTCAGTGGAATAAGCACAAGCACTTGCTAACTGAAGATTCCTTTAATAGAAAGCATTTGGGGCCAGTGACACAGAACTGACCTCACCACCACCCCCCCTTTATCAACTTGCATGTCTGTCTCACAGAGTTTTGAAAAGCAACTATGTTTACTTCCATATTCGCCAAACCTAGTGGATAGCTGGTGCCATGAATGAGTAAAAGCACTGGCCACACAAAGGTTTCTAACTTTCCAGATGGTGTTTAATTAAATTGAAGAAATCCAACCAAGCAGGAGATATCAATACTGATCCTGAGAGGCTTTGCAGAAGTAGTTCAAAGAGCCCTGGAGTTAGGAGGCTGGAGGTGAGCCTCAGGCCATCCACTTAACTGGCTGCCTGATCTGTGAGCTTACCTGACTGTTTCCAGAGAGGGTGATAGTCCCTGCCTTTGAGTGTGTACCATTCTGGGGAATGCAGACACACTAATGAAGACATCCCATAAAATAGCACAGTAAGTTCTATGACAGACCTAAGGACAAGATGGGATGAGACGGAATACAGGGCCCCACAGGAGCCGGTCGGAAGAGACAAGAGAGAGAGTACCCAATTCAGTCTTGGCTTGTGTGAATGGTGCAAAGGACATTATGCCTAAAGATTTAAATTCTAGTCTCAATAGGCTTAGGGTTTTAGACAGGAGTGGTGGGGATAGGGATAGCTGGGGGGCCACGGAGGTAAGAGGCACCATAAGCACAACCCCTGGAAGACAGGAGCAAAAGAGGCTGGCACAGTGAAGGGAAAGTGTGTGAGGTGAGAGGATACAGGGCTGTGGGAAAGATGGTGCTGAGGGAAAGGTGGAATGTTGACCACAGAGATCCTGTCAAAGATGAGCAAGACTTCCCTCACTTCCTCTCACTTAAGTTTTACATAATATTTACTTACAATGCCTTGAAGATTCCTACCGTAAAAAGGTTCTGTTCTTTAAGAACAGCAGATGCTCAATATTAACTTCCATCCCCTTCTTCTCCTTTTTGTCTAAAGGCAATCCAGAGAGGCTCAGCTTGGAGAAGGTAGAATGGATTCTGAAGACTTGGTTTCATTCTTTGTGATGCCAAATCCTGGAAGAGTTACCCTCATCGCTGTCTAACATCTTTAAAATTATCTCAAATCTGACTCAGAGTAAGGGAGAACAGTCTCCCAGCACAAAACAGGAACAAGGAAAGAGAAAGAAACCTATTTAAGAACTTTCCACCAGGGGCGTCTGGGTGGCTCAGTGGGTTAAGCAGTTAACCTTCTGCCTTCAGCTCAAGTCATCATCGCAGGGTCTGGGGAGTGAGCTCCCATGGGGCTCCCTGCTCAGCAGGAAGCCTGCTTCTCCTTTCCCTCTGCCGCTCTCCCTCAGCTTGTGCTTTCTCTCTCTGAAATAAATAAAAAATTAAAAAAAAAAACCTTCCACTAGATCACGTTTGAGATGGAACAAAGGGTAACAGCATTCATATTTCTTTTTCAGTTTACTGTTGGCCATATTTGCCATTCCAGGGGTGGGTGATTTTGTTTGGATGATCCAGATGAGTAAGAGTAAGAAAATAGTTTGCTCAGTAGATAAGGGGCAGGCCATATTGTATCCAGGTCATCTTAAATGCACAATAAATTATTTCTTAAGTTAAGCCAAATAATAGTCATTAATGCTCCCAATTGATTAGAAACTACAAAGATCATCTCCCATGCATGTGTAAAAAGGTTTGGAATCATTAAGCAGGCCAACTATCTGACTATGGCAGCCCCAAGTACCATCCTTCAGTTTTGTATTCCCCATGCCATGTGAGCTCAACTTCTGATTATCAGATTCCTACATTTCTCTGAGTGTCAAATGGATATTTTACTTAAAGTATGTTTTTAGGGGCACCTGAGTGGCTCAGTTGATTAAGCAACTGCCTTCAGCTCAGGTCATGATCCTGGAGACCGGGGATTGAGCCCCACGTCGGGCTTTCTGCTTGGCGGGAAGCCTGCTTCTCCCTCTCTCAGTCCCTCTGCTTGTGTTCCCTCTCTGACTGTGTTTCTCTCTGTCAAATAAATAAATAAAATCTTTAAAAATAAAAAAATTTAAAAAATAAAGTGTGTTTTTATTCTCCATATGACTGTGCTAGGAATAGAAACGAGTACTCCATAAGCCCTTTAATTAATTTTGGAGAAGCAACGTACATGAAAGCCAATTAGAAAGTCATATATTCCCCCTCTCTTTGGACCTTTCCAAAGTGTATACTAGCATGGTGGTTATGGAGGGGGCTCAAAACTCGACCTGGCCCTTGTTAACTAAATGCCTGTGGGCAAGTTACTTCACCTCCCTAAGCCTTGGCTTCCTCATCGGTAAAATGGGAGAGCTCATAATGACTGCAGATGGATGCTGAGATTAAGTAGTTTCTCATTTATAAATGATATACTGACATGATGTGTCGATGAGTAACAGGTACATGGGAAATGTTCATAAATATTACATACTATTCAACATGAATTTGCTGTTTCACTTAAAGAGTAAGTTTTTAGCATAATACGTGAGAAAAATCATTTTTAAGTAATATAAAAGTAATATTTTGCCAGTAATTTTTGTCCTAGTAATAAGCATTGTATACAATATAGAGGATCAATTACTATAAATCAAGGGACTAGAGGCTACTCATTTCCATTAGTATCATAATTATATTTGACCGGTATCTACAGTTTCCTATAGATATTTCTCATGTATCCTACTGGCATGCACTTTCCACCACTGCACAATGCATTTCTGGCATTGCCTCTACATTCCAATTATTTATAATCCTGAAAGTCACAGAAATTATATAGAATTAAATCTTTTTAAAAATTGAACACTAACTCTATGAATAAACACTGCCTTTTAAGTCATTGAAATTATGACTCAAAACACCAGCTGAACAGTAAGGCCTACGTGAGCTATCCTGGAAACCATATTAGTACCTGCAACCTTGTGCCTTTTTTTCTCCTGACATTTGCTGGATACACTTTGGGATGGGGGTAACATGTATAAGAAGTGCTTTTTAGAATGACTCTACTTGACTGAAAAAGATTAAAGACGTTTATAAAGATGGGAACAATTCAGGGAGACGCAGTAAGTGAATGAAAAATAAGAACCCTGAAGAAAAGAGAAAAAGGATGAGAAATTAAGAGGAAGGTAAGAGAGGCCTGGGAGAGCAATTTCTATGCCGTGAAGTCCTCTAAACTTGACAGAAGGAGGCCACGAGTATGATGTTCACATTGTTTACAAGATCTGGAACACGGGGACCTACCAGTGACTCAAGAGAACATAATAATTCCCTTGCCGTATCATAAAGAGACTTTTCCCATGGGCCCCAAGAGAAAAGAAATCTGATGTATGACAATGACAACTTTCTTGTAGGCAGCACAATGATTAGTGTTTGCTTCTTTTCTAACTATTTCGTATGATGCCCCTTAAGACTCAACCCAATGCCACAACACAATTCAATGCAAGAAATTGTCTAGTGGATCAAAATGATACAGTCTACTATGAGGATTTCTGATAGACGGTGGAGAGTCATCCCTGTACCTTTCTGTAGGCAAGAAAATGTAGTCTGATGATGCCTACACTTCTTTGAGAGTTCTTGAAATGTGTGCGTGTATGTGTGTGTGTGTTCACGTACACGCCCACTTTGCCTTCTAGAACATAAGTTGATAGTGGTGGACAACACTTAAGTTTGACTGACTTCAGTAACACTGAAAAGAGTAGAATAAACCAAGTTCTCTGAGACTGAGTAATGTCTGCACCCTAGTAGTTCTACTTTTATTTATGGATCCATAGAAAAGTATAATACTAAACCAAATAATCCTATCTGGTGTTAGCAATTCACTATGATGAAATGAACAGCAGAACAATGATCTTGAGCTCGGGGTAACATGACTCTGTGACCATGGGTCTGGCGTTCATTTCTCCAGCTCTCTCTTTAATCACATGTAAAGTGAGAATTTGAACCAGTCATAACATTCAGCAATTATGGAACAAGCCTTTGTTTGACACGTGGAATCAGTAATATATATCGATGCTCCTTTTCTGCATAATGAGCCTACTCAGAAGAGGATGTGCGACAGAGCCACACGTGGACAGCTGATGAGTGATTTACAAGTTCTTAAGTCCCCGCTATTCTAATGATGCTCAAGCATGGAATGAACAGTAATTGTAAGTCAAGGGGATGGGGTTAGACTTCTGCCTTCTTTGAGTCAAAATATCCCACATTAAGAGGGATTTTAAAATATTTAAGAAGGGATCCTGATGAGAGAGTACAGATCAGCATTGTCTAAATACAGGATGATGTTACCCATTCAACTGGCCTGAAAAAAACCGTCCTGAATCTATGTCTCCCCTCCCCCAGCCTCAGTCCCACCAGCCTATTGCCTCTTTTCAGTCCCGCTCCAGGCTAGCAGTCGGGCAGACTAGTAAAAGACAATTAGTCCAATTTCACATTCTCTAGCAGCCGAAAAATTTCATGTTATTTCAGTCACAGTGGATGGATGCCAAGTTCACTAGAAGCAGCCCTGCTGATTTATCCAGTCCATTTTAATACTTTAGAAATACTGTTAAAACATGGCTGTCCTAATTACACAGGGATCAACGCACAGTGTCCCTCTCACCCAGGATTCTCCCAGAAGGGCTGCAATCAGCTGCATTCCCCTTAATTTCACCATGCAATTCCAACTAATTTCATCCTAGTACAGTGCTGTCAGACAACTCCCATGCCTCTGCGGTTTTAATCGATTAGCTCAATGTCTCTATAATGCATCACCAGCTGCCAGGCACAGAACTGGACGCTTTGCAAGCATTTCAGCTAAAAGACAGTTTAATTACTACACCAGGCTCTCAAAGGCATAGGCACAAAGCCTTGGAAGCAAATTATTAAAATATTTGGTGTCAACAAGCCACTTTATAACTGAGCAAACAATGACAATCCAAAAGATGGAAATAAGGAGAAAGTCAGTTTTTAAACTGTGAGTAAGCTCTTTATGGACTCTAATATATTCAAGCAAATGGACTGGCTTCAGTATCACTGTTCCCATAAGGCACCGTATTTCCTGGTCATTCTTGGGTGGAATACAGGAACATCTGGGGCACTGACAGGCTTGGAACGCTCTCCTTCAAAGGAAAAATACAATACAGAGGTACCTAGAATAGGCCCGGAAGTAGAACAAATGAGTCACAAGTCTGATTACCCCGTACTCACAAACGATGGGTTAAAACAATTAGCTCTGGTCAGACATATGCTTTTACTATCAAGCTCACAAGTAAAATTAAAGCACCTGTGGTCCGACCATATTAGAGAAATAGAAATGGTCGTAAAGCCGGAGAACTCTCAAAAGGTACTGAAGCTAACCAGTTTAGTATGACATGTGTTTCAGCCATCCTGGGAATTTTTGCAACCATTCTGGGTATCAAAGAAACCAGGAAATTGTGACCCGAAACAATGCTCATAAGGCATGACTTAAGGTTTTATGCACAACCAGGCCAATATAAACAAACAAACAGAAAGGAGGAATTTATTTTTAAAAACCTATTTCTAAAGCACTTATCACAAGACTCTAAACATGAGTGTCAATACATTTCCTAAGGCCAGCAGGAAATTCAGGAAACCTACCATCTCCAAGTCCCAGAACAGGTGCCAGTGGCCAGTCTTTGCCTTGTTTGATATCTTTCCTTAAAGGAAGTCTGTACGTAAGTCTAAAAAAGGAAAGGACATCACTGATTATGGAACAAAAGGTCCCCAAACACCTGAAGACAAGAAATGTATCCAGCCTCATTATCAAAAGGAGAGTAGAGACATCAAATGAACACTTAGCTCCTTAAGCAGAGGCACAAATTCAGTTACAGATAGAAGTCAATGCCTTGTTTTCAAAGAGAATTTGGAATGAAAAAAAAAAATATATATATATATCATATATATGATATATATAATAGAAATGTGTTATTTATATATATATATATATATATATATGGACTCATGATCTTATATTAAGTTTAGGTATGTACTTTCACTTCTTATAAATTCACGTTGACTGAAATTGTTAACTAGGGGGCACACTTCAGATACACAATGATAGGTGAGTACCTACCAGCCCAAAATTGCTAAGTGGCTATCTCCCACATGAAGAAAGGATGAGCTGTGTTATTAACAATCATCTTTGGCAATTTCATTTCAATCATTAACCATCTCCATTTTGTATTTAATAAAAATGTGCCTGTTTGCCCCCTTACTTTTCCAGCATAATGTTGACCCAGTAGTAACACTACCTGTAGTTCCTTAATGCTTTCAAAATGCTTCCAATTGCATTATATCGTATAATCCACACAGCAAGACTTTGAGTGGAATTGACTTTATTATTTCCATTTCATAGATAAGGAAACAGAGACTCAGACAACTGCACTGACTTTTCCAGAATCTGAGTGACAAAATTATGACCCAAACCCAGTTCCTCTGGAGGCTCATCTTATCTCTTTCCACTATTTTGCACAATTATTAAAAAAAATCTTAGGGCCAATTGGGATAAACCTTTCTTTTATGTTAGATTGTGCTTAAGTTTCATATATTCCATACCCAATCTATTATTTTAACACACATATATTTCCAAAGATTACTTTTTTTCTATTTTCTTATTAGTTGGGTGACCACACAATTTATCACTCAAAGTGAAACACTTTTGAGAGTAAAGGAGGTTTGCTGATAATTACCCTGGAATAAATAGTTGAAAACAGGTAATGATCCCAGGCAAATGGGACAGATGGCTGTGATACCTATTGTTGGTAACAAACCAACATTAACGAAGCTTCTCTCTCAGAAGCTTCCTGTATGCTAAGACTCCAAACTTCTGCTCAAGAATTGCAAGGTAATGGGCCCCATGCAATCGACATAAAGGTTTGCCTACACATGGTGTTAGGATGCAAGGTCTTTGAATTTGTTCTCAATAAAGCCTACCAATGGGTGCCACTCACATGCAATCTATCTGTAGGCATTTCATTTGGGTCCCTGACTAATTATTACATCACTAGTTTTACAGGTCAAAACAGTTAAATATTGGCAATGTCACATGCTTCAACCTGCATACCATGAACATCTCTACTGTTTCTTTCCCAGAATGCTTTGTTTTCTGGTGTTACCTCATACAAAATCCCAACTGCCCCTTTTTCTCAACTCTTCCTTCCACCCATCATTTGTTTTTTTTAATTAGCATATAATGTACACCCATTGTTTTCTTGTTTGCCTACCTGCTCGGAATCATTCTAAAAAGCCCTCTACTCCTACGGTCCTCAAACAACACAGTGCATACAAATCATCCAAAGAACTTGTTTAAAAAAAAATATATCTCATCCAGGAGTTCGGGGATGGAGCGAGAGATATCCTGCCTTCTAACAGGTTTTCAGGTGACCCCAACATTGGTACACAGTTTGAGCAGCAAGATTCTAGACTGCATTGTTCTGGAAGACATTACATTTTATTACCAGCTTCATCAGACATTAGCTGATGACCCTGGGCAAGTTAGCGAAGCCCCCTGAACCTCAATTTTCATGTACATAACACGATACCTAACTCAGAGGCTTGCTTTGAATTTTAAATGAGATGATGAGCTCAAAATGATTAGCACAATGCCTGGTCCATTATTAAATGAATAAAATGAAGAAGTCCATTTCATTGTGTTTAGTAAACAAACCTCTGCTCCTACAAGGCAGTTTATACAGGAATCGTGAAGTATGATGTTGGGGGCACGAGCACCAGATATCTTAGGGACCTTCATAAATGCAGATAATTGGGCCAAACCCCGACCTAATGAATCAGCACCCCTGAGTGCAAGACCTAGTAATCTTTAATACACTCTCCACTTGGTTTGATGAATGGGGAAGTTTCAGAAGCACTTGGGCTTTTGCTTAGGAATAAGCTTTGTACCATAGAAATATTTACAGCAAAGTTATTCCACAGAGTTGACCTCATTTAACTGTGATGTGTGTGATTTCTTTTCACATCTATTACTATTCTGTTTTTCCAGATGAAATCTTCACATCCTTCCTGCTCATTTAAATTACATACACACTTGCATTAAAATTTTATGATGAGCTTCTTTATATTTTTTAAGGTAAAGGAATTTACTTTGAAATGTGGTGTGATATATTTGAGTTGAAAATTACTGAATTTAGGATGCTTTAATTTTAAATCTGCTTACTCTCCTTCCTTTGTTGTTCAAGATTTTGTGATACACTCAATCTTGTAGGTAATTAGAGAGTGAGTACCCATTTACACCAGATTATATAATTAAGGTAAGCAAGGAGAATTGTTAGAATAGTGTTTTTCATATCTTTGACATAATTTTCATAGTTTTTGTAACTTTCTTCTCCTTTTGTCCCCTCCTTCTCCCATATCCTTGAGATACTTTTTTTTTTTTACTTGGCTTCTAAGACTCTGCAATGTCCTAATTTACCTACCAAGTCACTGTCTGGGTCTTGGCAAAGCCATCGGCTAGATCCTCATCAAGTTTTGATCTATAAACACTGGAGAGTTCCAAGGGCTCCCTCCCCTAGCCCTCCCGCTGTGAATAGCAGATAGACACTGATAACTCTCATAACGTGTATCTCTAAGCCCCACCTCCTACCCAACTACAGACTCACATGCCACTGTCTTGACCTGACAGCTCTTTAATGCTAACTTGTAAAAAAACCCTGAATTCTGAATTCTCCCCATTGCACACCTATGTGTTCCCCTAGGAACCTCATACACACACACACACACACACACACACACACACACACACACACACATTGCCAAGATTCTCTGTAGCTCAGGTGAAAGGTTTGAAGCAGCCTTGATTCCTTTCTTTCTTTCATATCCCCATTCAATCTATCACCAGATCATGTTGGATTTAACCTTCAACAAACATCCTGATTACTTCTCACCTCCTCTCTGACACCTTTGTTTAGGCTACCCTCATGTAGACCTCTGTAGCAAACAGTCTCTTGAACTAGTCTCTCTGCTTCTACTTTGGACCTACTTAGTATACTTGCTACACAGCAACTAGAGTGATTCTTTATATAACTCAGATCATGTGTATCACCATCTGAAACCCTCTGCTGGTTTCCTTCTTTCTTAGATAAAATCCACAGCCTATCTATCCCCTACCAATCACCCCTTTCTTATTTGCCTCCAGCAACACCAGCCTCCCCGTGTTTCCTAGATTCCATCCATTCCAATCCCATGATGGCTCTGCATGCTGGCCCCCTTTTTCTAATCAGAGATCTGTATAGCTCGCTCCCTCATTTCACAGGCTCTCACTTAAATATTAGCTGTCAGAGTCACATTAAAACCTTGGAATACCATCTAATATGTCCACCCACTATTATACCCACTCCTTCATCCTGAATTTTATTTCGATAGCACCCATCACTAATATATCTGTTCACTGATCTTCTCTGACAAAAAGTAAATCCTACAAAGGCAGGGATTTGTTATGTTCATTTCCCTATTCCAAATACCTGGCACACAGTAGGCATTCAATAAATACTTGGCAATTTTGACAAAAAAAAAATTGAAGCTTAGATATGGAGATATGGTAAATTGCTCAGATATGGTGAATCAGGACCAGAACTGTGCCTAGAAATGAGATTTCCAGCTTTCCAACATCCATGCCTCTCCCATTTGACCACAATGCCTCCCTCCTTGATTACATCTCTTGAGAATCAAGTAATTCTCTACAATGGCAGCCAAGGTCTTTTTTAAATGGCTGGCATTTCTGGGTTTCTGGAAGTTTTTTTTCTAAAAATAAAAAAAAAAAAGAAACAAAACTTGTCACACTGTCTAAATGTTCTCCCATATTGCACTGTGACCCCCTTATGTGGCTTGATTTTTCCTTATAGCATTGATATTGCATTACATGTCTATTTTCCTACTTTCTCAATAAGAAATGTAACCTTGATGGCTGGATGGCTTTATGTTCACATCTATATTCCAAATATTTGACACATAGTGGGCTTTCCAAAATCATACCATGAGTGAATGAAGAAACACGGACATCTTCTATTCTAAACAACTACTCTTTCAGAAGGCCAGAACTCTACTTAGAAGAAATAAACAAAACTTTCTGTAAGAAGAGTATTTATATGTTACAGACATTCTGCTATCATATTATCATTTATTTTAAGGCATGAGAAAATAATAATTTGTTTATAATCATTTATAAGTGCTTTCTATCTGCCAAGTACTTTATGTTCATTATCTTTGATCCTCACAATAAACCTGTGAAATTAATTACATTATACTCATTTTACAGATGAAGGAACTACATAAAGCCCATCTTAAAAAAAAAAGTTATATATCTAGGATCTCAGAGTTAGTAATAGATCCTAGAATCAATGTTCCTTCAGCTTGGAAATCTGGGAGTTTTCTAATAAACCATACCACTTCCTTAAAATTAGAATAGCATTCTTGGGAATAAATATTACTGCCCACAGCAGAGAGACCAGGGAACGGGAATACATGTTTGATTTTTTAGTCACTTCTGACATGGCAAAAGATCACTGGGTCAGATAAGGTCTGTTGGATGTAGTACAGAAACCTTGCCATTAGCTATGGTGACTAAAGAAAAATTAATTCCCCCTAAACGTTGTGATAACTACATTCACTCCTACCCTTGCTCCTTCTGGGTTCCCCGAGCATGTCTGTAATACTTCTTGCAGGTCATAGGAACAGTGCATTCACAGCTCTTTATCAAATTCCTCCGGAAAATTAATCCTACTTTCAGTGTGCAAATGATGAACATCAACGAATCTTAGGTCTTGTGCTAATGCAGCCATCAACACAGGGTGCCGTCACCCCACTCGCCGCTGCCGGCACAGCCAGCCCAGGGGTAGGAAGCATGAAACGGGCAGGCATCAATACACAGCCATCTGCGAGGTGAAACCAGAGTGTAGGCATCTTTGGTGTTTTCTTTCTTTCTTTCCTTTTTTTTTTTTTTTTTAAAGATTTTATTTGTCAGAGAGAGCGCACACAAGCAGGGAGAGTGGCAGAAGAGGATGAGCAGGCTCCCTGCTGAGCAAGGAGCCCAATGTAGGACTCTGATCCCAGAACCCTGAAATCATGACCTGAGTGGAAGGCAGAAGCTTAATCGACTGAGCCACCCAGGCAACCCCCTTTCATGTTTTCATAGGAAGCTAAGTACTTCAAAGACAAGAATAACTTCACTGTGTGCTTTGACACTGAAAAGTGAGAGAATATCTAAGTATCTAAAGATTCCCATGCAGTTTTGTGGCTTTGATTTCCTAAAAATTAGATTGGTGAAATTATATTTTGAAAGGATCTGGTCTTTACTGACATGGGGCTCCTTGATCAAATAATCAAATTATACTCATTGTGACTACATACTAAATTCCTTCACCAAAGGCCAGCAGGAAAAAATAAAGAAGAAAAGGAGGAAAACAACCAGGAATACCGTCACTGGAGTCAGAATGCTGATTGTGGACAGGTCCCTTAAACATGAATTCTACCTCGGCTGCATCACTTTCAGATTAGACTTCACAAGGAAACAAAATTACTTAATTCATTATCAACCTACCTTGATTTAGATCTATGCATGTGAAAATCTCTGTTACTAATTTTAATTGCACTATTCCCTCTCTACAGGATACTGTTAAATTGGTTTGGTGAAATAGTAGTGAATCACATCAAAGTGGTGGGCTACATTTTATAATATATCTAAATAACTATCCCATTTTCCCAGCATGTTGCTATGCATTTTAAGTATTAATATTATGACTCCGGTTTAGAAGAATGTAGCCTTTTTCTTTAAAATAAATTTTCTTGCTCTTTTAGTGCTGTTAAAATTGGGCTGGATTTTAAGTGGCTAACGAGTAATAAAAGAGCAATATCTACTGCAGGGAACCACAAAAAACATGCTGGCGGGCTCATAAAATATGTTCATGCAAGTCACTTGCAGATACATCATTCTGATACAGTAATGGTTTTTCCAAACTAAGTGGGGTCCCTTTTGTAGCTACACTTTATTATCTGGATTCTTATTTTCACTCTTACCCCTGGATCGGTAGAGAGAAGCATTTTTTTCTCACATGCACATTTGTAAATAAAGAAAAGCAGTGAGGGTCAAGAGAAAAGCAGCCTAGTCATGATTCAGATCTGAGAATTTGCACAGACGCTGCCAGTGATGGGCTTCTAGGACTTCAATTTGGGGCTGGTGTTTCTGCTTCTTCAACTGATATAATGAAAAGGAGCCTCCAACTTTTCTTACATCAAAATTCAGCCCTCAAAAAAAAAAAAAGGTGCCGGATTCCTGGCATGTGTATCTTAATGGGTGGGCATTACGGTCCAACGGAACCTGCTCAGGCATTTGCAGCAGGAAACCGAATAGGAGACCTGGTCTTAACTCTATACTCAGCCCCTGGCTAATTGACAGAGTGTGTGCAATCCCCTCAATGGGTGGAGGCTACAGTTATTTCATTTCTACTACTTGCAGGATTGTGAGTTTCATAAAGCTTGCACTTGGAACAGCAGAGGTAATGCTGTTTGCAAAATCTTCCAGAAACCGGGCTAGTTATAAAGCAAATGAAGAGGGGCAGGGTCTCTGCAAAGAGAGGGGAGGAGATCATTAGAATTTGATAACTAGCTAGACAGGGGAGATGAGGAAGAAGGGGAGAACAGGATGGCCTCCAGTTCATGGGCACTAGGTACCACAGAGAGAGAGGGTACAGGTTGGGGAAAGAGTGGGCTCATGGACGGGTTTTCTTGGCGCGTCCAGAGAGATCCAGAGCAAGAGCTTGGAAAAACAGATCCAGAGAGATTTAGAGCTTAAATGAGAAATCACTACAGCCAAGTAAACTTAGGAGTCAAAACTTTTCAACGAAAGTTTTTTCTTTGGATAGTCATTCATCTGGCAACCATTTAGTGAGCACCGTGAGCCACACACTTATTCCAGTGTTGAGAAAGAACAAAACACGGACCACCCCCTTGATGAACTCATTGCCTGTGACTGCAGATGTATTTACTCAGAGATAAAAAAGCTCATTTTTATGAGTTTATTCTACACGCCAGCATGTGTGAATAACTTTCTTAACTCTACAGGTTATTGTTCAGGATGGAATCAGATTTATAACTTCACATTTATAAATAAGAAAATAAGGCCTCTGAACTTTCAGTCTCAGAGCTAATAAGTAGCAGGGTTAGGATTTAAACCTATTGTTTTTTCTGGTTATAAAGTTTTTAACTCCTGTGTAAAGTGAAGACAGAAGAGACATCAGGAAGAAGCCTGGGAGACACACCAATTTAAAGGTGACCAGCAGGGGATGAGCCCAGGACCAATGTAAGGGAGGAGGAGCAGGAGACTTAAAAGCAAAGGGAATTGAGCCAAAAACTACTGTTAGAGAGAAGCTGAGGACCTTAGGGAAGGAGGCAGATAGGACAACCCGCACAGTCAAATGCTCCCAAGGAGTCAAGCAGCACACCATTCCCAACACCGACGTGAGTCAGCTTCTGAAAATCAACAGCATGGGGCACCTGGGGGGCTCAGTCAAGTATCTACCTCTGGCTAAGGTCGTGATCTCCTGGTCCTGGGATGGAGTCCTGCAGATTGCTCCCAGGTCAGAGGGGAGTTGGTGTCTCTCCTTCCCCCTACCCTTCTGCTTGTTCTTGCTCTCAAATGAATAAAAAAATCTTAATAAATAAATAAATAAATAAATAAATAAATAAATAAATAAATAAATAGGAAAATCAACAGCATGAACAGAGAGTCAGAGCCCAGCACTGGAGGACTGGTGGGAGTTAAACAAGTGGCAACGGTGATTGAAGGAACATAAGAAGTAATTTAATCGCAGAGAAACTGGAAAGTAGAAATATTGGCCCATGGTAACAGGAAGAATTAGAGTTAAGATGATAGTTTAATTGGAAATAATCCTACTTTAAAAGTTGTAGAATGATTTTGTATTTTTTCTTTTTTTATGAAATTTTCAGTTATCAACATCTTTGAGAGGGCTTTTTTTTTTCCTTTCCCAAAGTAATTGCTTTGAAGGAATACTTTTCACTGCTTGCCACATCTGCCAGAATTCTAGTGATGTTTTCTTGGAGAAAACAAAGTAAACACTTGTAAAAATTAAATGTAGTTCTCTTTCATTTCTTAGTTGGTCCTTCTATCAGATACCTAAGATTATGTCTCAGACAAAACCTGAAGCTCTAGCCAAACCAAGTAGTTGAAACAAAGGTCTTAAATATCCTGGTGCCATTATTATGGGTACTGTGATCAAGAAGCTGCTGTGTTCCATGAAAAAAAAACAAAAAACAAACAAAGCTACCAAGTGTCAGAACTGTTAAATATTGATACATTACCAAAAAAGTGTGTATGATTCAAATCATGATTTGCCTAAGATGCTAGGCAAAATAGGACTGGGGGGGGGGAAATGGTTTCTGGCGGGAGAAAACAGATCACAAATGCTACACAAGGAGGCTGGCCCCACGCCTGGAATCTCATGAGCACTTGAAGGCGTCACCTTGATCTTCATCAGTTTATGCATTGTTGTTGGAAATTTACAGTCACTTAATTTATCTGTGTTGGGGGGAAAAAGGAAAAAGCAGAACAACATCACAGTAATAACAACCAGCTTGATTTTTTTTTCTACTTTCCCTTTGAAAAATCATTAAGAATCATTAAGGGGCTCATCCTTTATTTCACAACAAATTAATAAGGAACATTACTAACTTAATTTTATAAATACCTTGTCAAAAATATTGTCCCCCCAAATAGATACATTAGTTACAGTACATGCCAGAACAGAGGAAAGTGAGATCAGAAAGTGCTAATTTAATTATGTTAATAGTGTTCTGGGAAGTGTGGGTCCAGATGGTAGAGCTAGCAAACAATGGAGGAATTTTTTAAATCAGATGTTTTTCAACAAGTATCTGGGCTCCAAAGCTCTATGTTAGTAGTGCTGGTGGAGAGATTCTCCTTTCCTAGGCAAGTTATCTCCAAGGCTGGTGGAAAGCTTCCCAGGGTGTTATTTCCAATGACCACTATCCCTGCCTCCCATGCCCTCCAGGAAAGTATTCATCTCTCAAGCTGGTTGATCTGAGATGGGTACAGAGAGGACAATCTCAAGGACAAAGCAGACTGTCAAATGATAACCCATGGCTATGTATGGCATGTGCTTGACAGGCTAAAGCCACAAAGTTATTATTTAAACAACAAGAACAAAGAGAAACAAAGCTGTTTTTAAATTATAGACTTCTAGGGAGAAAAACATGTAACTAATCTAGCCATCAAACCAACATTAATTGGTCCTACTCTGATGAAAGATTTATAAAAATCTCATAATTAAACTTTTTAAATACCAAATCCCATTTTCAACGTAGGTAATCCCAATCTATCCCCCCCTTTTTTCCACTTAATGATTTCTCTCTTTCTTGTACACACACACAGACTGCTTTATTAAATTTAATTCTTGAGTGCCTTCTTTATACTACATTGTTAAGGACTACAAACTCCATCTCCACAAGGTAGAATTTATCTTTTTCTTCTCTGTTCTCTCACTATTTTGTTCTTTGGTGGTAGATGGCATGCCTCCCCACCACCTTTCCCTTTATAGAATCACTCACTCATCCCCCAGGTGCCATGAACATAATGGCCACTTATTCACAGCTGTAACCTTTGGATAATTATTTTCAACCACTGGGAGTTAAGTCTTCTGCAACTTCCTGGGAGGAGACTACACTCAGTGGCTGGGGGAGGGGTGAGGTTGGGGGACAAGACACTAAAAGACATCTGGTGTACAAAAGGCCAGCCCCTTTCCTCAACCACATGGACAATTCTTGTTCCAGAACTCCCCATAGGCCCTGACTAAGGGTTGTGTCCTCAGCTTGCCTCATCTGAGAGCACCCTCTTTCCACATGACTTGCACAAGAATCCCATCTCAGGCTCTGCTTCCAGAACCAGACCTAAGACACCTCTGGTAAGATCTTTGACACTTTGCAATTTACGTAGTTCTACAGGTTGCTACTTAAATGACTGTTATTCCACCATATTTCCCCATATCTTAAGGTATCTTGCACTTTAACGGGTGTTAATGTCTTGAGATAAAGATATGGGAATATAAATAAAGCTTTCTGGCATGGGAGGTGATTCCTGTACATCAGAGGCCATTCTTAAGTCACGCTCCTGAGTTGGCAACCTTCTCTACCTTCATCCATTCCGAATAGCCTAAATATTTTTCACATTTCCCTCAACAGTTACCATAAAGAATTATCTGAGCCAGTAACTTAAAACTTCTAAGTGTTATAAGGTCAGTAATTTGAACCCCTCAAAATCAAGACATCTGTTTGCCTGTCTCTGATCCGAACGTTTAGTGTCTTCTCAAAGGAGAGTGGTTCAGAGTGTAGGCTCAAGACGCATCCTCGACTGAATTCAAATTCCAGCCCTGAAACTTCATCGAATTAGGTCTTGGGAACGTTATATAGCCTCCCCGTGCCTCTGTTGCCTCATCCATAAAATGAGGAAAACAATCAGATACCAATTTAGAAGGTTTTTATATGAATTAAACTTTAATATAAATAAAGAGCTTTCATTAAACCCTGACATAAACACTCAACAGAATGGAGCTATTTTTTTTAATTTTTCAGTGCACTTTATGATAGAACATTTTAAATAAAATCAGTCACTGTTTCCTAGGGTTTATGTACCAAGGTCTTAGTAGACATTTCCAGGCTAGGCCACTGGATGAGTGAATGGAATGGATCCAGATTCACCACCATGACTTCAAAAAAACATTAGTCTGTCATGACCTTTCACTTTAAGGGAATCAGTAAAGATATCAAGCATAAATGTTAATTACAGGGGCATAGACCTTTCCAGGACTCTTCCCCCATGTCTCTCTTTCTCTCAGAGGGAAATAAGAGGAGGAAAGACACAGAGGGATAGTAAATATACCAACAGGGAATACTAATGTTCTCCTTTGACTTAAATACAAGCAAATGACCTTTAATTTTCCAATATCCATGACCTAGACTGGAAGGGAAAAAAAGAGAGAAAATTCTTCAATCTTCTGAACTTCTTGAGGATGGACTACACCAGATGTATTTTGGGAATTTCCTAAAGTACCCCATTATAGTTATAAGCATAACATAATTGATAAACTGCTGATAGAAATGTAGAAGGAAAAACAAAAAGCTGAAGCAAATCTATACAACAATGAAAGAGAGGTTATATTATTAAAATTAAAAGTTAATATATATGTATATGTCTGTGTATGTGTTGTGTATGTGTATACGATACACACACATACACACACACTGAGGGGATAAAAGAGAAACAGAAATCCATGACTAGGAAACATCAAAGACACACTCACTAAATAGCAATGAAGACAACATGAACTATAAGTGACCATAAGAACAAAGGTTTCTTCCACCTCAAAGACTTGATAATTTTATATAATTATGTCTTACCGTATTATTAGTTTTATTTACAAAATATTGTGCATAGAGATAACATCTCATAAACATATGAAGGAAGGAGTACGACGAGTCTCATCTAGAGAGAGCATACAGAGCTCTATCAAGAGAATTCAAAAGTCCTTAACAAAAATTAGCAAATGGAATTCAATAGTCCATTAAAATGATCGAAAAGGATTTATTCCAGTGATACAAATATGGTTCAACATCCACAAATCAATGTGATACACCATACAAACAAAATGGATAAAAGTCATACGATAGCTCAAAAGACGCAGAAAAAGCATCTAACACAATTCAACACTCTTTCATGATAAAAACTGAATAAAGGGATAGAGAGGGAACATATTTCAATAAAGACCATATATGACAAGACCACAGCTAACCACAGACTAAATGGAGAAGAACTGAAAGCTTTTTCCTTTAAGATCAGGAATCAGAGAAGGATGCTCACTCTTGCCTCTTATTTTATTTTTATTTTTTAAAGATTTTATTTATTTATTTGACAGAGAGAAACACAGTGAAAGAGGGAACACAAGCAGGGGGAATGAGAGAGGGAGAAGCAGGCTTCCCATCAAACAGGGAGCCCGATGAGGGGCTCGATCCCAGGTCTTGATCCCAGGACTCCGGGAACATGACCTGTGCCAAAGGCAGTCACTTAACCAACTGAGCCACCCAGGCGCCCCACTCTTGCCTCTTATTTAACAGAGTCTGGAAGTCCTAGCCAGAGCAATTAGGCAATGTAAGTAAATAAATAAATAAATCCAAATCAGAAAAGAAAACATAAAACTGTCTCTGTTTGTAGACAACATGATATATAGAAAACCGTAAAATGCTGCCAAAAAAAACCAAAAAACAAAAAACACCTTAGAACAAATATATTCAGTAAAGTTGAAGGATATAAAAGTCAATGTAAAAAAAGTTAATATAAGTCAATATAAAAAAAGTTGTGTTTCTATGCACTAATGATCAAAAGCAGAAATTAAGAAAATAACCCCATTAGTAAGAGCATAAAAAAGAATATTTAAGAAAAAATTTTACCCGAGAGGTAAAATATCTGTATATGAAAAACTACAAACTACTGATGAAAGAATCTGAGGAAGCTACACCTAAAGGGAAAGATATTTCATGTTTGTTGATTGAAGAATATTGTTAAAATGCCCACACTACCCAAAGTGCTCTACAGATTCAGTGAAGTCTTTATTAAAATTCCAACAAACATTTTTCAATGTCGTTCAAAATTCCAACAACATTTTTCCTGAAAATAGAAAAACAATCTTAAAATTTCTTTGGAATCACAAAACATCTCATGCAGCCAAAGCAATCTTGAGAAAGAAAAAGGTAGAGGCATCCAACTTCCTAATATCAAACTGTATTGTAAAACTATAGTAATCAAACAGTATGGTATTGGCATAAAAAGAGACACACAGATAAATGAACCATAATCATAAGTCCAGAAGTAAGCTCATACTTATATGGTCAATTAAGTTTGGGCAAAAGAGCTAAGAATATACAATGCAGGAAGGACAGTCTCTTCATTGAATGGTGCTGAGAAATTGAACAGGCACATGCAAAAGAATAAAACTGTACCTCTACCTTATAACATACATAAAAATCAACTCAAAATGGATTGAAGATGTGAATGTAAGACCTGAAATCCTAACACTCTTAGAGGATGACAGAAGGGCTAAGTAGTTGACATCAGTCTTGGCAATGACTTTTTTGGATGTGACACCAAAAGCAAAAACAACAAAAGCAAAAATAAGCACGCGGGACTACATAAACTAAAAAGCTTTTGTGCAGCAAAGGAAACCATCAAAAAAATGAAATGTCAGTCTATAGAATGGGAGAAAATATGTGTAAACCTTATTTCCCCTAAGAGGAATTATATTCCAAAATATACAAGGAACTCCTACAACTCAAAAGCAAAAACCCAAATAACCCAGTAACAAATGAACAAAGGACCAGAATAGACACCTTCGCAAAGATGACATACAACCGGCCAACAGACACAGGAAAAGGTGCTCAATATCACTAATCATCAGGGAGATGCAAATCCAAACTACAGTGAAATACCACCTCATGCCTGTTAGGATAGCTGGTATCAGAAAGAGTTTGCAAATGCTGCTAATAATATGGACATGAGAGACCACCTGTACACCGCTGAGTGGGAATGTAAACTGATACAGTCACTATTCTATGAAGGCAACAGTGTGGAGGTTCCTCAAGAAATTAAAAATAGAACTGTCGTATGATCCAATGATCCCACTTCTGGGTATACATCCAGAGGAAATGAAACCACTATCTCAAGAGCTATCTCTACGCTCATGTTCATTACAGCAATATTCACAATAGGCATGATATGGAAACAACCTTTACCATCCCTTGACAGATGAATGAATTTTAAAAATGTGTCACACACACACACACACACAAACACACAGGAAGAGTATTCAGGCTTTAAAAAAGAAGAAAAACCAGGCACCTAGGTGGCTCAGTTGGTTAAGCAACTGCCTTCAGCTTAGGTCATGATCCTGGAGTCCCAGGATCCAGTCCCATATCAGGCTCCCTGCTCAGCAGGGAGTCTGCTTCTCCCTCTGACTCTTATTCCTCTTGTCAGCTCTCTCTCTCTCAAATAAATAAATAAAATCTTAAAATAAATAAATAAGAAGAAAAACCTGTCATTTGTGACAAACTGAAGAGTATTCTGCCAAGTGAAGTAAGTCAGACAGTGAAAGAACAATAACGCATGGTATCACTTATATGCAGAATCTTTAAAATTAAGTCAAATTTATAAGAAATAGGAAGTACAAAAGGTGCTGGGAGTGGCAGAAATGGAGAAGATGGTAAAAGTGCACAAATGCTCACTTTTAAGATAAGTAAGGTCTGAGGATCTAAGATACAACGTCATGTCTATAGTCGATAACTCTATTTTGTAAAATGGAAATTAAGAGTAGAACTTAAATGTTCTCTCTCTCTCTCACACACACACACACACACTGTAAATATATGAGGTGACAGATGTGTTAATTTAATGGGAAGAATCCTTTCACAATGTATATCAAACTGCACTGTATGGTTTAACTCTTACAATTCTATCAATTTTAACTCAAAGCTGAGGGGAAAAAAAAACTACAAGAAAAGAAAGGCATAAAGAAAGAAAAGAACCAATGAGACAAGTGGATTCAAACACTTGCCATTACCCCATGGTTGGCATGCAGTCCCCTTACCTCTTGGACAAGGAAGAGAAGGTGCTAGATGTGCTAGATTTGCAAAAGTCACTGGGAGTTTAAATCATCTCACTGGGCCAAGTTCACATAAGATACACATGTCTTTGGGAAAGCCTCTTAGGCCCAGGCATTGTCAAACTTAGTAGCTGGAGAAAAGAATCATCAAGAATATTAAGAGTTAGGGCGCCTGCGTGGCTCCGTTGGTCTGCCTTCAGATCGGGTCATGACCCCTGGAACGTGGGATTGAGCCTGTCTTCAGGCTTCCTGCTGAGTAGGGAATCTGCTTTTCTCTTTCTCCATCTGCCTCTCCTTCCCACTTGTGCTCTCTCTCTCTCTCTCAATACATAAAATCTTTACAAAAATATTGTCATGTTAAAAAAAAATTTTAAGGTTTATTTATTTCAGAGAGACAGAAAGGAATGCAAGAGAGAGCAAGTGGGTGGAGGGGTGGAGGGAAAGAGACTCTTCCACCAAACTTTCCACTGATTACAGAATCCTATGCTGCAGGGGGACTAGATCCCAGGACCCAGGAGATCATGACCTGAGCCAAAACCAAGAGCTGGATGTCCAACCAAGCCAGTCGCCCCTTACACTTTTTTTTTTTTAAGAGTCATGTTTTACATTGTTATAAGCTATCTCAGGTACACACTAGGAAGTAAAACACAACTTTTTGAATGGATAAGTGAACTAAACTCTTCACAGCAATGAAAGAAAGTAGAGTAAGAATGACTGGCTCCTGGCTAACAGACACATGGAAAAATGTTCAGCGTCACTAACTATCAGGGAAATTCAAATCAAAACCACACTGAGATACCACCTTACACCAGCCAGAATGGCCAAAATTAACAAGTCAGCAAACAACAAGTGTTGGAGAGGCTGCGGAGAAAGGGGAACCCTCTTACACTGTTGGTGGGAATGTAAGCTGGTGCAGCCGCTTTGGAAAACAGTGTGAAGATTCCTTAAAAAATTAAAAATAGAGCTACCCTATGACCCTGCAATTGCACTACTGGGGGTTTACCCCAAAGATACAGATGTAGTGAAAAGAAGGGCCATATGTACCCCAATGTTCATAGCAGCAATGGCCACAATCGCCAAACTGTGGAAAGAGTCAAGGTGCCCATCAACAGATGAATGGATAAAGAAGATGTGGTACATATATACCATGGAATACTATGCCTCCATCAGAAAGGATGAATATCCAATTTTTGTACCAATATGGACTGGACTGGAAGAGATTATGCTGAGTGAAATAAGCCAAATAGAGAAAGTCGAGTATCACATGGTTTCACTTACTTGCGGTGCATGAGGGGTAACCTGGAGGACAGTAGGAGAAGGAAAGTAAATGGGAAGCAGGGTAATCCAGGGAGAGAAACGAAACAACAGAGACTTTGGACACAGAAACAAACTGAGGGACTTGGAGGGAGGGGGGTGGGAGGATGGGAGAGCCTGATGGTG
>PITA01023368.1:0-28350 GCA_004023965.1 Spilogale gracilis
TTTGACAGAGAGAAACACAGCCAGGGGGGGAACACAAGCAGGGGGAGTGAGAGAGGGAGAAGCAGGCTTCCCACCGAGCAGAGAGCCCGATGTGGGACTCGATCCCAGGTCTCCGGGATCATGACCTGAGCCGAAGGCAGTCACTCAACCAACTGAGCCACCCAGGTGCCCCAATTCTGCAGACATCTTATCACCACCACCAGCCACTGGCTTTTGCCCCCACATCCCCACCACCACTGTCTCAGGCCAAGTGAGCAATAAACTCTTTTTTGCTAAATCTGGTACAGAGACACCATGAGCAAAACAAAAATGGAACATCAGCCTAGGAAACATGTTTGCAACTCATGAAACTATCCAAGAATCAGAATCCAGAATACACAGAACATCTAAGGAACTCCTACAAACATAAAGATAAATAAGATCAAATCAAGCAACTCGATCAAACACATAGGCAAAGAAAACTCACAGCAGAGGAAATCCAAAGAGCCGACAAACTTGTAAAAAGCTGTGCACCTTCATTAGTAATCGAGGAAAATGCAAATTAAAACCACAATGAGGTACTGGCTCATACAAGTGTGTTGCTGAGTCTGTGGGGGCAACCAGAACATTGACATGACCCACCTGGCAGTTCCATGTTGGTTCTTGGACTCTGAGAGCACACCCCACCCCCGTGGTTAAGAAAGGTGTTATTCACAGCTGCTTGTTGCATACATATGTGAAACCGAAAAGAGTTCACAAGACAATAATTGCTCTTACTATGTGCAATGCACACTTTCTATTCATTCGATTGTACAATGAACTGAATTGTTTTTGTCACCCCCTACTGGGATGCAACCCCCATTTTGTAAAGCACTCTTTCCAGAAGTAGTCATTTGTGAACAAAGAAACATGTGCTATGCTATTTATGGCAGCATCATTTCGTATATGAATAAACGAATTGGGTGTATCCGTTTGAGGGATGACTAAGCAGGGGTTACCACGAACATGATCTGTAAACATCAATGCGGAAAGATCGCAAAAACATAGTAAAGGTGGAAGGGGTGGGGAGTTAAGTAAAAGGGGGAATTTATGGAATAATAGCTATAAAATGATAGTATTCACGTGCATTTTCTCAAACCCATTAAGTGTTATTATATGTTCCAGACACATGTAGTAAAAATAGAAAAATAAGACCTAGAAAATCCTGCCCATTCAGGGTGGTAGCTGGGTCTCTGGGACAGCAGATGGAGGAGGAAGGAATTCAGAGGGAATCTCAGCTTCATCTATAATCTTGTCTTTTTCTACATTCACGTATTCTGAAGCAGCAACGACAAAATGCTAACATTTGTTCATTCTGGGTAGTGGGTACCTGAAGGCTGAGAACAAGCCATTCAAGCAGAGATCTGAAGGAAGAGTGATCCAAACTAAAACCAGCAGTGCAAAGGTCCTGAAGTCACCGTGGCATGTTCCAAGAACAGCAGAGGCTAGGATGGTGGAGTGAGGAGAGAGGTTAGGGGCGAGGGTGGTAAGAAATTTGGATTTTAGGTTTTAAGCAGGGCAGTAAGCTCATCAAATTTATATTGCAGGGACACCTGGGTACCTCAGTTGATTAAGCGTCTGTCTTTGACTCAGGTCATGATCTTGGGGTCCTGGGATTGAGCCCGCTCAGTGGGGAATCTGCTTCTCCCTCTGTCCCTCTCTGTGCTTGTGCTCTCTCTCTCAAATAGATAAATAAATAAATAAAATCTTCTTTAAAAAATGAATACTGTAAAAACATCATTCTGCTGGACATATGTTCTTAACTGTGGAAACTGAGTGATCAACAAAAACATGGGGCTCCATAGTGCTGATCTCCTGTATGTCTGAAATTTTCCATTCAGATTTTAAAAACAATAATCGATACTACCTCTGGCTTCTCTGCGGCAACTGGACTGCAAGTGGAGGCCCAAAGGAGGCAGGGAGGCTAGGGAGTAGGCTGCGGCCGGGGTCTTGGTGAGAGGAGAAGGCGAATAGGACCAGAGTAGCAGAAGTGGAGGAGATAAGTCACGGGATTTGTGGGCGATGGAATGTGGGATGAGAGAAAAATAGCTTGGGCTTCTTAGCCCCTGGTGCCCTGCAGTTCTGGAGGATAAGCAGGAGGAGGACAAGGAGGGGCCGGTTTGAGAGCGGGGACAAGGAAAACTGAGTTTGGGAGCAATGCAGAGAAAGGCTCTGGCCTCCACGGGGAGCTATCAGGTACACAAGTCCAGAGTTTAGGGGAGAGTCAGGGCTTGGAGTCACCTCTTTGGGGATCGCTGGCACATAAAATGTATTTGAAACCACGGGACAGGATGAGATCATATAGGAAGTAGGTGTGGTTAGAGACCAAGAAAGGGCCCAGGACTAAGGGGGGGGGGGCGCTCTCTGGCTTGAGGAGGAAGAGAGGAGAAAAGGAAGAGGCAACAAAAGGGACAGGAGCCCAGAGGAAGGGAAGTTGCTCTCTAGTCCCCAGTCACCCTCCAACCTGTCAATCCCATAGCAACCCCTCCCTGAAACCTCCCCCTCCCCTGAGGCTTCCCGGGACTCCAGGTCTGACCCCATCATTACAACAGGCTCCGTCCACTCCCCACACCACCTTCTGGGTGTCTCCGGGAAATGCACGTCTGCCACTGCCCCATGCTGGGTTAGAAAGCCAGTCCCAGGCTGGTGGCTGTGGCAGGGGGGGGGACACACACGGGACGACGACGGACGGACACGATGCACGACACGACACGACACGGGACGGGACACTCCCACCCATCAGACACAGGTGCAGGTGGAAGCGCACGCGTTTGCACACACGGGGGTGGGGAGCTGCACCTTGCACCAGCAGCCATCCCCCCCACCCCCGTGCTTCCCACAGGCAGGGCTTGCTTCCCACACCCGGAAGTGCCAGAACTCGCTTTCCCAGCCTCTGGGGCTTCTGGGAAAATGTCCTCCCTCCAGAGAAAGGGAGAGAGAGACAAGGGACAAAGCCCAGCCTGCCTCGGGGTTTGCATGTGAGGTCACAAATGTCTGAAGGGGTTGTCACCATTTTGTGACCAGAAGGAAACCTCAGAGCAAACACACAGTGACGAACAGGAGATGAGAGCCTGGGTCCTTGGTGAAATCAGGCTGTGAGGCGCCTGGGTGTCACGGTCGGTTGAGCATCCAACTCTTGGTTTTGGCTCAGGTCATGATCTCAGGGTCCTGAGATCAAGCGTCCTAGGGCTTTCTGCTCAGCAGGGAGCCTGCTTCCTCCTCTTTATCTGCCTGCCTCTCTGACTACTTGTGATCTTTGTCAAATAAATAAATAAAATCTAAAAAAAATAAATAAATAAAGAGGATTTCTGGAGCATCCCTAGCAATCTGATTCTGACTCACTTGCTCTGAGTAGGAGCTCAGGAATTTGCATTTCTTTTTTTTTTTTAAGATTTTATTTATTGATTTGACAGAGATCACAAGTAGGTAGAGAGGCAGGCAGAGAGAGAGGAGGAAGGAGGCTCCCTGATGAGCAGAGAGCCTGATGCGGGCCTTCATCCCAGGACCCTTAGATATGACCTGAGCCGAAGGCAGAGGCTTTAACCCACTGAGGCACCAGGTGCCCAGGAATTTGCATTTCTAACAAGTTCCCCTAAGGGCGTCTGCTGGAGTAACCCAAGCTAAAGATGCCGGCACAGAGCTTGCAAGTTTTTGGACTCGTAGCAAGGATTACCGCGCTGTCCAAGACGGAGGCCACTGGCCACAGATGACTACTTAAATTATTGAAAGAAAATAAAACTTAAAATTCAGTTCTTCAGTAGCACTAGCCACATTTCAGATGGTCAGCTGCAACACGTAGCTAGTGGCTACTATATCGAACACCCTCCAGTATCCAACGTTTCCACTGGGAGAGGAAGTTCTACTGGATGGCGTTGCCCAGACCCAGGTGACCATTCTAAAAATGAAAGCTGATCTTAGGTCCCCCTCTTGCCCGTAAGATTTCAGAGGCTCTCACTTCCTAAAAGTAAAAGCACGCAAAGGATGTCGAGAGCCGGTAGGGCGCACAGATGCTCCTCAACTGGGAAACCCTGAAAATGCCTCGGAGGAAGCCAGAGCTTCCCTGGCTAGAGAAAAGCCAAGAACTTTGAGCTCATTGGCTGATGGTGGAGGGGCGGCTGCTTGCTCTTTCCTTTGATTGGGTACTTTCTCAGAGCGAAAAGCCAATCCTCCAGGGCTGTGGAGGTGGGGTCAGGCTCGCCGTGCAAGCCCCGCCCCGAGTTCCGCAGCTCGAAACACTGCAGGCCAGTCGGATTGAGGGTGAGTTCTGACTCCCTACCCCCTTAGATCAGTCTGGTGCTGAAATCCCGGCGTGGGGAGGTGGGAGCAGGTCCTCCCTCCCGCTGCGGGGAGCACTTTCCCTCCAGCCCTGAAGCCCACGTGTCCAGTCTCTCCCTGTGTGTGCTGTCTCCGCCTGTGAAATGGCCTGGTGGGAATGGGAGAGTTTGCCTCGAGATACCCAGGCTGTGTCCCCACAGGAGGATGGCTCAGGACAAGGGCGGAAGCCTGTCCGAGGCGCGGGCCCGGGTAGGGGCCTTACACGGCATCACCGACCTGGGCCACAAGCTGCACTTCTATAAGCGCTGGGCTCCAGACTATGACCAGGTAAACTGGCCGGGCTCCTCACCTCCACCTCTCTTGCTCGCCCAGTCTCAACTCTCCTATCTGTAAAGTGGGAACAATTAGCCTCGCATCACCCCAGGGTGGCTCGTCAGAATGAGGTGAGCCCCTCTAGTCCTGCCCCCTTCAAGAACTAGCCCCTCTTCAGCTCACCTGCAGCAGCCCTGCTCTCTGGCCAGCTCCATGGCTTTACACTGGCATCCCCTAAAAATCAGGAACCAAGACCTCCCCACCTGGGACTGCAGCCCAGGCAGAGCAGCTGGCTGCCTGGAGGAAGTACCACTGGAGGGGTCACTATGAATGAAGAAGGAAGTGCGGCCTTGGTCAGCAGAGCAGTTCCCAGCCATGGGCTGGGCACAGACTCTCATTCTGGTCCCTTGGCGGAGGAAAGCATCTTGTGCTGGAGTCCCTGCCGGGCTGGTGAGCCTAGCACACTGAACACACACACACACACACACACACACACACACACAGCTTGGCCTGGCTGACTCCAGACAACCCCGCGCGGAGGTCCCCCAAACAGTGGGGCACTGGGAGGTGGTCGGCTCTCAGTGCTCTGTCCCTAGGATGTGGCTGCCCTGCAGTACCGAGCCCCACGCCTCGCAGTGGACTGCCTTACCCAAGCCCTTCCAGGCCCACCTCATGCTGCCCTGATCCTGGATGTGGCCTGTGGCACTGGCCTGGTGGCTGCTGAGGTGAGACCTCCCCGGATCCCCTGCCCTCTTTTCAGCTCTCCACTTGTTCAAATTTCCTTTCACCCCGGCCCCAGAACTCTGCCTCCCCCCGTCAGACTCACCGGTCCCAAACACTTGGACTGTATTTACTGCAGGGCCCACTGCTCTCCCCAGGTGCAGAGACCCTGCTGGGAGATGGCCGGTTTGAACTGTGACTGAGTCTCCCCACCCCCAATCTCAGCTGCAGGCTCGTGGCTTCTACCAGCTGCATGGAGTGGATGGGAGCCCAGAGATGCTGGACCAGGCCCGAGCCCGTGGCCTCTACCAGCATCTCAGTCTCTGCATCCTGGGCCAGGAGCCTCTGCCCAGTTCTGAAGGTACTTCTGCTCCCACCCAGACACCTTGACAGTGCCCCTTTCTCTTGGCCAGCCTCTATCCCCCTCCACAAGCCCACTCCCACACTGAGCCCCTCCAAAGCCTCACTGAGCCCCTCTCTGAGCCCTCCACCGCATGATTGGACATCAGCTCAGGATGGGGCCACACTCGCCATACCCCCTTGCCCCAAACGGCAGGCTGGGTCCCTCCTGATGGGTATCACAAGGCCACAGGAAAGACAAGCCCACACAGCACCTCTCCACGTTCTGCATAGGGACCTTCGACGCAGTGCTGATAGTGGGGGCCCTCAGTGATGGCCAGGTGCCCTGCAGTGCCGTACCTGAGCTTCTGCGAGTCACCAAGCCAGGTGAGGAGCAGCCTGTCCAACCCCAGGCACACACCTTCCCCCTCGCCACGCGAACAGACATGCAGCCTCAGAACCTCTTGAGCCAAGTGGGGTCACACAGCCTAGCCTCATATCCCAGCCACCAGTGGCCGCCAGCAGCAGACCCAGGCAAACAGGCAGGGCGGACATGGAGCCCGCTGGCCTCTTATCCGCGGGGCAGCTCCACTCTCCTCTCTGGCTCTGGTTCCTCCAAGCAGTGGCAGAGCCCCTGCCCCCACGGGATTGTGGTGGGCAGGAAGAGGGCCAGGCCACAGTGGGCCCACGCTCTGAGAAGTCAGGGACGGGGAGAGCAGAAACCAGCAGTCAGGAAGACAGCCACAGGAAGTCATCGGCAGAAAGGGGAATGGCCGAGCAGGAGGATGGTGAGGACGGGGAAGCCCAAAGGCGGCCCAGTTGCAGAAAGATTGTATCTTCTCCCTGCTCCCCCTCGCCCCCACTGGGCCCAGCAGGGCCCCTGGCTAAGTCTGGGCAGGTCTGGGCAGGCTTCAGCCTCTGGGAACTGTGGAGGCTGACAGAAACAGGGTCTTGAGTGGGGTCAGAGAGGGAGGTAGTGACTGGGCTCGAGAGAACAGGAAGCTCACCTCAGAACCAGCCCAGCCTTGGCTCATCAGGCTTCTCAGCTGGCCGGAGCCCTGTCTGTCTGCCCACATGGCACAGGTTCCCCTACTTTGGAGCCTTTCCTCTCACAGAGCCCCATCCACCCACCCTGCAGGGTCCTGCTCCTCCTCACCCCTTCCTCCAGGAAGCCCTCCAGACACCATCTGTCCTAGTGGCTCTGAGCCTGCACTGGGCATGCTATAAGTGCTTGGAGAAGACACACAGGGATAGGTCATTCATTCATTCATTGAGCCAGGGCTTAATGACTCCCTAGTCCTTCCTATGACCCTGGGGAATCAGCCCCACTCCGTAAGCTGGGAAAATGGCTCAGAAAGGTGAGGGGACTTGCCCAGGCCCAAAGTGCTTCCTTCCTGTTCTTCTAGACACAGCCACATCCTCCGGCCGAGGGGCTGGGTGAGCAGTGAGGACGGAGCCTCCCTGTCTAGGGGATTAAGCCAAGAATTCCCGGGGTAGAGGACACTTGGGCCTGGAAGGGTGCATAGGAGGCTGTCAGGCTGAGGCAGCAGAGGGGTATTGCTTGGGAGGGAAGGATGAGCACCAAAGGCAGGGAGGTGGAGAAAGGCTGGCCCCGGGGACAAAGCGGAGAGTATATATATACCCCGGAGGACACCCTTGAGGACGGGACCCAAAAGGGACAAACTTTGAGCCGGAACCGAGGCTCCTGCCCCTCCCCCACTCACCTTCCCGGCCCACCCTCCCCAGGGGGCCTGGTGTGTCTGACCACCAGGACCAACCCATCCAACCTGCGCTACAAGGAGGCACTGGAGGCCACCCTGGACGGGCTGGAGCAGGCCGGGGCATGGCAACGCCTCATGGCCTGGCCGGTGGACCAGTGGGAACTGGCCACCTCCGAGCTAGAGGCGGGGCCTGGGATTTCTGACGGCGAAGCCTTCATCTCCGGTATTGTCTACCTGTACCGAAAGCAAGAGGCGGCCCAGATGGAGGGAGGGAGGCCCCATCCTCAACCCTCCGCTGACCTCTGACCTTCCGCGTGACCACAGCCAGGCCCGTCCCTGGGCCTCCTCCACTTCATCTGTACCCACCTTGCTCCTCAGGGAGTTCTGCCTATTAAATGAGCCCCAGAAGGGGTCACAGGACTCTGGCTCTGATTTCCTCCCCCAGGAAGGTGACATTGGTCCCTGAGAAATAAGAAGTGAGAAGAGACAGAACAAAAAGGGCTCCTACCCCAAGCCTTCCCTGAGCCGGGCATGATAGGGCCACAGACACGATGGTGTGTGATGCCTACCATCATGGCCGGTCCTCCCACCCTAACTGAAGGACCAGGAAACCCATGCTTGTGCCTCTGGCCTTGACCGAATTATTTTCACATGTCCAGGATTCCAGTTCTTCATCTCTAAAGAGAGTCAGAACGCCCGGTGTGCCTTGGAAACTCATTAGGAAGGAGCCCTGGAGCCAGGCCTTCAGGATGAGCAGGATTCAGAGGGCTGGAGAAAGGGAAAAGGACATTCCAGACCCACAGCGGGATCTGGAGGGCGAGTGGACCAGCCTGGCTTCCCAGACAAAGCCAGGACAAAGTGGGGGAGAGGGTAGGTGGCCCACTCCCTACGGCTGAGTGTTCTCACCTGGCCTCCCTCCTGGGGTCCCCAACCCTTCACCACAGTCCTGGGCACACAGCGTCTTTCCTATGTATGGTTTTACCCTCTAACAAATGAAGGGCTTTCAACAAGGTGATTCCAAAGGTAAGGGTCAGCTCTGATTTGTCACAATTCCTCAAAACCAGTGTTCTGCTCCTCCCCGATCCCATGCCCAGGCTTCTAGCCCTGCCCTGCCCACCTTCACGGCTAAAATCAGAAACAATGCGGTCTTCCTGTGCACAGGTCTCGTTTATTGTAGAAAATAAAAGTAATTACCGTGACAAACAGATCTCTTTAAGTTACAAAACAGAAACCACAGAGGAGCCAGGGAAAAGGCCCAGGACTGCCTGGGAGTGAAGGCCAGAGAGAGACTGCCTCCCCCCACCCCCAACACATACACCTGGCTGTCCCCAGGATGTCCAATGACCTTGGCAGGGGTGGTGGGATGTCGCAAGTCACAAAAGTCCCAGGATCCCACGGGGCTGAGGCTGCGGGGTAAGGACAGGAAGGGGTGCGGCAGCCCTGACGGCCTCCAGGGCCTCCCCCCCACCACTACCCAAACCTGTTTGTAGCACCTTCACCCCTCCCCTCTAAACCCGTCTGTCAACTCTAGCTCCATGGTCAGGTGGGTGAGCACCTGAGCGAGGCGGCAGCCTGTCTCCTGGACATCATGGCAATGGGCAGGGCACCCACTCGGAGGCAGAGCCCAAGCGAATTCAGGGCTGAGCTGTCCTGACCAGCAGGAGCCAGCCCCCCCTCCCCCGCCACACCCTGTGACTTCAGGCCCCTCTCTTGTGTCCATGGGCCCTTCGGTGGAGGGAGGCACGGGAGTCTTTCTATCAATCCTTGCTGGCGTGGGGAAGGGGGGCCAAGAAGGGTCTGAAATCTTCCGGGCCAGTGGCCTGGCTCAGTCCCAGCTTGCCCAGCCCCGGGGAGCCTGCAGCCCCATCCTGGGCTCTCAGGCTGCACCTTCAGTCCAGGGAGGAACAAAGCTTACGGGACAGAGCGGAGTGGCGGGCGCCTTACACGTAGTTGCTGGCTGGGGCGGAGCGGGCAGCAGAGTACTTGGCCGAGTAGGGCTTGTCAGTGCGCGGCGGGCAATTGCAGCAGAGGAGGGCCCCCCCGAGCAGCAGCAGGCCCGAGGCTGCCCAGCCGATGTAGAGAGAGGCGCCCATCTCCCGCTTCTGGCCCGAGGCCACCAGCGGGTTGTAGAAGTCCCGGATGATGGTATTGGCCGTCCAGGACGCGGGCACCATGACCAGCAGGCCGGCCAGCAGGAACACCACGCCCGCCACGATCATGGTCTTGGCCTTGGCGCTCTCATCCTCCACGCAGTTGGTGCACTTGCCCCCGACCACGGACAGCAGCACACCCAGCACGGCCAGCAGGATGGACACGACGATGAGGGCACGGGCGGCCTGCAGGTCCTGCGGCAGCGCCAGCAGCGAGTCGTACACCTTGCACTGCATCTGGCCGGTGCTCTGCACCACGCAATTCATCCACAGGCCCTCCCAGATGGTCTGCGACGTGACGATGTTGCTGCCGATGAAGGCCGTCACGCGCCACATGGGCAGTGCGCAGCTCAGGATGGCGCCCAGCCAGCCCAGCACGGCCAGCGCGATGCCCATCACCTGTAGCCCCATGGAGGCCATGGCTCAGCGTCTGCGGGGGCGGGGAGGCAGGGGATCTAGGACCTGGAAGGCTGCGCTGTGGCGGCCCAGCCCTGGGGGCTGTAGGAAAAAAAGTGCGGAGGACAGACCCTTGGCGTCCACAGGGAAGGCTTTCACTTGGAGTCCAGAAGCGTCTGATCAGCTCCGCAGCCCAGCTCTCCAGTCTTCTAGAAGCACAAGCCTAGTGAATGTGGCCAGACCAGTAGTTCCTTTCTGCTCCGGGGCGGGAGCTGAAGACCTGAGCGTTTATATGGCTCCGAGGTGGGGGCGGGAGCAGAGGGAGGGGTTTCAGTCCCTGGGGCCTGACCCCCTGACCAGTTTCTCCGGATTCCTGAACCGGGGCCAACTTCAAGGCATTTCAAGGCCTCAGCCCTGGGCCCCTGAGTCAGGAGCCCGGAGAGCCAGTCTCAGGGGAAACTGCCCTCTCCCCCTGCCCCAGGGCCCGTCGCTGAGGTCAGCCTGGAGACAGACACTGAGTCACAGCTCCCAGGCACCTGGACACACACGGCAGCCAGCCCCAGCGAGAGTTGGGTCCTCTTCGAAGACCAAGATCCCCACACTTCAGGGCTCCCTCATTCCATGCTTGGGGGGCAGATAAGGAAGGGAGCATCAGGGAGAGGGTCTGAGGATGAAGCTCTGGGAATGTCAAAAAGTGGCCTCCCCTTGGCCCCATGACTAGTATGCTGCTTCTCACCTTCCAGATACTTGCTTCCTGAGAGATTCTGTGTGGGCTTGATGACAGTGGTTTGGAGAACAAGGAGCGGGGAGCCAGGACTTCTGCGTCTGTGACCCACTGTCCCCTCCCTTCCCACTACCAGGCTTCCCAGCCCTGCCAGAGGAGGACGTCTTTGGGCTGAAGAGAAAAGGAGGCCTGTCCCCTCCACCAGGAGAGTTTGGGCCAGCTCCCTCCGGGGTTGAAGCCACTAGGCCAGAACTGAGTGGGGGCAGGTCACAGAGAGCAAGCATAACAAAAGGCTGTTTACTCTAGGAAGACACACAGCTCTTGGTGGTCAGATTAAGCCAGGACAGGGGCAAAGTCCCAGGAGACCTGGAAGGGGAGGAAGAACAGACTGGATGGAGGTGGGTGCTGGGGAGGGGGCTTGAGCAGGAAGGGGAGCTTCGAGGCACAACTCCCTGGGGAGGAGGGGCGGTGGCTGTAGTCTGAGGGCAGGAATCACTACTAATGGGGCCGCTGGGAGTTGTGCAAGGCAGCAGGTCTGGGTGAAGGAGGACATTTGGGGAGAAGTAACATGGAGGGCAAAGGTACTGAGCTTGGGGAAATGCAGCTAGTTCTAGGAACCCAGAGGAATCTGGTCTGACCAGACCCAGGGGTTATGGGGGAGGTGCTGCAAGAGAAAGGGCCAGAAACCTCTGGCTGGAACACGGAGCCCCAGGATGAGCCAGGGAACTGGATGCCAGACAGAGGAGTCCACACACCTTAGAAAGATGTCTCTGGAAACTGAGCAGAGGTAAAAGAAAGCAGAGCAAGGTTTGTGGGGTCTTTATGGGGGAGAGTGGTTGGGCCTCACTCATCCCAGATAGACCACTCCACCTGGTCACCACTACCATGGCTCCAAGGTGTCCCAGAGCTCCCAGCGCGATCCAGCACCCAGCCCGGCACCCTGGAGTGGTGCGTGTCCTCTAGCCTCCGAGAATCAGCAAGCGTGTGTGAATTAGGTTGGAGTCACCTGTGAGCCCCGGGCACATGGGAGGCTTTTGAGATTCTCGTGTGTATGGCCTGACAAATCACAGGGCTGGCTGGGACCGTGACGTGGTGGGGAAGTTGAGGTCTAGCGATGTGGGCAGCTGTACGCACACACAGCTGGCCCCTCTATGGGGCTGGGGGCTGGGGACTGGGGGCTGGGGTGGGGGACAAAGCAGGAGCACTCAAGGAGTGCTCGAGGCACTCTCCTGGTTCCCAAATGCCCTCCTCCCCCACTCTGGGCACACACACAAACACAAACAGGGATAGTTTCTGCCTGGACCACACCTCCCAGGTTTTCCTTACAAGGCTGAGTGAGGAACAGCAGAGGCCTGCGGGCTGAGCAACAGAGATAAGTACCCTTCCAAATGAACAGTAAGTGCTTTCCCGTGATGACCTCATCACAGCCTCCCTGAAAGTAAGTAGGGCAGGGACTCCTCCACCCTTTGTACAGATGGGTAAACTGAGGCCCAGTGAAGCCCAAGGGCTTGGCCAGGACAGGATGGGCACTTTATCAACAAGGCCTCCTTACTCATGTGCCCTTCACCCATGATCCCAGCCCTTCAGTAAGCTTTCTGAGTCCAGAAGTGGGTTGGCCAAATGGCCAGACCCCCAGCCTGCCCCGCCCCTGCCCCTGCCCCCGGCCACTTCCTGCCCTTGTTTTCTTGACACAGCCAACTGGCATTTGGAAAAATACGGGGGGGAGGGGGGTGTGCACACAGGCCCTAGAACTTTCCATCTGTGGCTCAAAGAAGTGATTAAGAAGCTGTCCTTCCCTGTCCAGTTCAGCGAAGCACATCCCAGGAAGGGGAAGGGCTGAGCACAGGGGAAGGGCAGGCCCGAGCAGAGGAGGTCTACAGGGAGCCTAGATGGAGCTGTGGGCCTAAGTGTGCCGAAGGAATGGGCAGTCCCCCGGGACCCGGAGTAGTTCTGTACATCAGAGGAGCTGGAGAAATATTTGTGGAGGCTTAACTTAGGCTGGGAGGTGATGGAAGGTCCCACCGGCCTGTTGCAGGAGTAACACCAAGAGAGACCAGACATTCTCCCTGCACCCACTCCGACTTTGGCTCCTGGAGCCTGCCGCTCGTAACAGCTTAAACAATGTTTTACTGTGACATGCAATGGGTCTGCTATCCGGGTTGGCAGAGGGCATGGCTGGCACTTCCTTTTCTTTCTCCCAATATTTACTGTCTAATTTTGTGCTGATAGAATTGCATCATGCATGCCGGTTTTTCCAAGGACAGCCCTCTCCCCAAATCAGTTCACCCATCCCTGCCCACCTCCTAAGCATCTTGCCAGCCGTGTGACCTTGGAGAGGCCAGTTTCCCTCTCAGCCTCAACTTCCCTCTTCGTCAAATGAGGACATCAGTGCTCCTCCCCTATCGAAGACACCTGTCACACGAGATGACGGTGTGAAAATGCCTTGTCAGTTGGAAAGCATTATACCAAAGAGGACGAAGGAGCCGTCCCTCGGCTCTGGTCTGCTCACACCAGGTGGGAGCTGGGACTTCTTAGACTCCTCCCCAGAGCCCAAGGAGCTCAGCCAAGCCCAAGATCACAACTCCCCACCCCACCCCCATGCACACACCACATGCCCTATGTCTGCTCCCCCTGCATCCCTAAGAAACGGACAGCTACAGCCTCCCACCCAAACCGAGCCATTCTGCTTGGGACTGTGTCCTTCTAGGGACTTTGCCCAGCCTGCCAGACTCCTACCTGGACAGGCCAGAAGACTCTCCTTGGGCCAAGCAGACCAGGGTCCAGGGAACTTTCCTCCTTATTTCCTGGGAACAAGGAGACTAAGACCAGGAGACCTGGTGTCAGCCCAAAATTATTCCCCCATACCACCCTGCCCCGCGCCACACACACACCCCTAACGTAACATTTTGATCCTTATAAAACCAAGCAGATTTTTTTGAAGACAAAAAGGAAACAGCTCACTCTCGACTCAAAAATTAGTCTACCTGAAAGTTGCTCCAAAATGATTTATTTCTGGAGTGACTGGGTAGCTCAGTCGGTGAAATGTCTGCCTTCGGCTCAGGTCATGATCTCCGGTCCTGGGAACAAGTCCCTGTTCAACAAGGAGTCTGCTTCTGCCTCTGCCCCAACACACACCCTTTCTCTCTGTCAAATAAATAAATACATAAATATATTTTTTAAAAACCATTTATTTCTGCAGAAGTTCACAAACTTCTCAGCCCACAGCCACGAATTAAGATCCTGTTCTTTTTTTTTTTTTTAACCACAGATAATACCATTAAGTTCTAAGATGTTTAAATTTCAGTAAACAATCTGCAACGGAAGGACACAGTCCTCGAAGAGCATACACACTGTCACTATACACCACGGTCACTTCAAGCATCTCCCAGCCCTGTTCTAAGGCAGGATCTCCAGCAGGCTTCCAGCCGGGGCAGTGTGGACCACCTGCCTCCTGCATGCCTGGCAGCCACCAGGATTTCCCCAGCGTGGATCTTGCTCCACTGGGAAGGCTGGGCCCGGGGCTGGCGCTCTCTGAACCTGGGGGAGGATGTGGAGACCTCTGTGGCTCCCCTCTGAAATAACCCCCACCTCCCCTGGGTCGAATCACAGCTCTGCCATTACCCGTCCTGTGACATTGGGCAACAGCCTTAAACTCTCTCAACTGATTTCCTCATCTGGGTGAGGAAGACGAGGTCTCCTTCCCAGGCTCTGGGAGGTACAGTGAAGACACAGAGTCGGGGACCAGGAGGTGGGCCCACCCGGTCCCCTGAGATTCCTCTGGCTACCCTGACAGGGGTCTGGTGGGCCCAGAGGACAGGTCCCAGAAAGTCACAGTTCCTGGGCTCAGAAGTGGAGGCCCAGCCCCAAGCTGAGCGGGTCGCCCTCAAGCCCTTGCGGCCTGGCAACCCACACCAGTGGCCATCCTCCCCACCGGCTCGGGATGGGGTAATGACCGGCCTGGCTGCACGGGAGGCCTGACTGCCCGGCCTGGCCAGACTGGCTGAGCCTGTTGCCCCCAGGCTGGGCCCCATGTGGGCTGAGGGAGAGAGGGTGGCAGTTCCAAGGAAGAGAAGCCGGGCCGGCCACCCCTGGCAGAGCAACACGGATGGGTTCAGAGAGAGGGAGGGGCTGGGGGCCCCCCTGAATATGCTTGTTAGAGAGAGAGTGAGATGGGGCAAGGATTCTTTGAGGGGGAGACTTAGAGAGAAGACAGGGCTGAGTGAGTTTTTAATTGCTTCCCATTAAATTTGTGCCTGGGATCCCAGCTTTGGGCTCAAAGAACCCCACATTTTTGAGTGACTGTGGTCATCCTCACCATCCCACCACACTGTCCAGCCATTTACAGGTGGGCCACTCCTCTACTTCTCAGAGAGGTATGGGCCCCAAGCATGAGACCTCATTCCCCCGCACCTCTGTCCCTCCCCACTGCCCCCCTTCCTCACTTCCCGCCAGCCTTGTCTCTGCTGGTTGTGTCTTCAGTTTTCCAGAAGCAGTGTAAGGAGTGAACTTAAAGGCTGGGAGATCCTTGAGGATTCTAATCTGATGGAGGAGTCAATCCCGCCCAGCCCCACCCCTCCCCAGCCAGGAACCTGCTTCTGCCAGACCCTTCCAGTTGGTCAGCAAATAGTTTTTGAATAGGCACGAGGCTGAGAGCCTTAGTCTTATGAGAAATTATTTTCTCTTACTATAAAACTACATGGGAGTATCATCATTCCCATTGTAGAGATGGGAAAACTGAGGCTCTGAGAACTGATGAGACATTCAGGGCCACCAGAATGACAAAACCAGAATTCACACCTAGCCCTGTCTGATTCTGGGATTTACCCCCTGCATCCACCCTCTCTCCTGCACTGGACAGGTCCAGGGCTGGGCATGGAGCCCCGTGAGGAATCCTGCCAGCACCTGCCCTCAAGGCCCCCGGATCTGAATAGATAATTTCCTATACCAGAGAGGCCAACTCTTTGCGAACTCTGCAAAGGAAAGAACCAGCTCCACCCGGGGCCCCCCGGGCAGGCTTCCTGGAGGAAGTGGCAGGTGGAAGAGAGAGTTCTCCAAAAAGGGAAATGGAGAGGGGTGGGGTGGGGGAGAGCCTCTGGCCGGGGGAGGGTGGTTTATGGGGTCTAGGGCCAACAGATGATGGACCTGGGCTGGAAAGCAAGTCGGGCTTATCAGGGGAGGCCTCGAGTGCCCAGCCAAGGAGTCTGGGGGGCACAGGGGAGCCTCAGACAGGCTTTGAGCAAGGGCAGGCCCAGCCTGCTGTGACTTGTGGGGAGATATCTGGGCCAGTGTGGTAGTTTAACTGGAGAATGAGAGACAGGAGGGCTGCCCTGCCTTCAGGTAGATGAAGGAGCCTCAGGGCAGGGAAGAGGGCTTCATGGGAGCTGGCAGGGGGTCATCTTGACCCAGGACCAGCCCGGACCCCCAGAGCAGCCCACTGGCCCTGGGCTAGGCTGGGCCGTGTCTCCAGTGGGCAGAGCCTGGGGCTGGGGTCTTCCCAATCTGCTCCCTCTCCACCCTGCTGGTGGGAGCCTCAGAGGAACCTGGAACCCAGCACCCTTGCCCTCCAAGCCGCCGGGGTAGGGCTCACACCTGCTAACCACAGAGCAGAGAAGCTATTTCTGTTTTCATGACACACCGAGAGGGAGAGAGAAACCAGCAGGCTGACCCGGGGACTCCCAGGCTGGCAGCCAGTGATTCAGCAGTGACAGGCTGGGAACAAAACCTATCCAAAGCCTGGGGATCCTAAGTGGCATTACCCCAACCCTGGTGACTCAGAGATCACGTTACCCTTCCCTCCCACTGCAGAGGCCCCCAGGCCTGGCTTCCACGCCTCTGGCCCGGATGGGCTGGACCCCTCCCCCAGATCCTGACCCCTTGCCTCCTTGGGCCGGTCAGTCAGTCCAGCAGTAGATCTTCTTGGCCCTCCTGCCGGATGCACCCACTGACCAGCCCGGCCAGTGGCCCTCATTCCCCATGGCTCCCAGCTCTAGATGGGTCTAGCTCCAAGGAAGGGCACCAGACCCCACCTACCCCACCAGCTGGGGAGCGGGGGGGTGGGGCCAAACCCGGAGCAGCTATGCTTGTGACCAGGTTTGAACTTTTTTCTTTTTCAGTGTTCTTTTTGTGGCGGGGCTTAACCCACCTGGTTTCAACTTTCGACGTGCACCTGAGTACCCACCCGCAGTACTCAGTCACGCCCTCCCTCCCTCGCACACCCCTGCTTCTCTCCAGCATGGCTGGGGGAGCTGCAGGGGCCCAGCTTGGTGTCACCACCCTCACTCCACAGCTCTCCTCCAGCTCCTGCGCAGCCCACCCAGGCCGGACCTCGCCGCCTAGGCAGCAGGAAGCTCCCCGCACACACCGGGGCAGGCAGCCAGGCTCCTGAATTTCAAGTTTTGCTTCTTTTCTTATGATCACCTTATTCCAGCCTTTAGCTTCTCGGCCGGCTGGCAGGAAATCCAACCTTACCCTTTCCTGCAGCTCCGTCTTTACCTAGGGTTCTTCTTGGTCCTAGGACACCCACGACTCCCTCCTTATCCCATCAGCCATTGCCAGGCCCCGGGCTCCATAGAAACTTCCAGGCTCCAGGCCCAGTGGCCCCTCCAAGGCCTGGGGCTCAGTGGTCTCCCAGCCACACGGAGAAATCAGAAATCACTGACCAGGAACCATGCAGCCATCACCTAAAACCTATCACGTTCTGTTCCTGAGAATAACGGGGGCAGGTGCATAGCAGGAGTGCACGGTAGGAGCCTTCCCTGTCTCGGCACATTCTCAAGTGGCCCACAGCCCCCCAAATCATGGCATCCAAATGGAGGCACTTTTTCCTCATCCCTTCCCCATCCACTCCAGAACCCTGAACCCAGGCTCTTCTTGACCTTGGTCTCTACCTCTTATCAAACTCAGGGAGAGCTTCTGCCTCAGCCCTGCCTCTCTTCCCACCCACCCCATCTCACACCAGCCATTGTCTCCCCAGGCTCCTTGCTGGCCTCTCTCCGGTCTCACCCTCCACCCCAAGGGCACAGTGACCCTGAGACACACACTGACCTTCGGCCGCAGAAGCCTTTTCCCTCATGCCCCAAGTAAGCAAGATGGTGTCTGCTTCCAGGACCAGACCCTAAAGTCTACCTTAGTTCTAGCCCAGCCTTTCTCTCCGGCCACATACCCTAATATCCTGATGTCCCTAGGCGGCCACTGCTTCTGCCAGCCCTCCCTTATCACCACGCTCTGAGGACACCGCATCCTTCTCGAGCCTCCTACCTTTGCACAGAATGAGGCCTCTGCCTGAGGAGCACACTCACCATTTTGCCAACACAGCAAAGCCCATCCCATCCTTCGGACCCCAGCTCTCAGCCCGCGCAGGGGCAGCCCATACCATCAGAGCACCTGCCACACTGCGTGCGGATGTGGCTTCTGCTGCCAGTCCCCCCCACCAGGCTGGGAGTTCCTGGAGGGCGGGATGACCATGTACTGCTCTCTGACCCTCCCAAGAGGAGCCCACGTGTGTCTGAACAGGTATCAAAGGCTAGCTCCTGAATTCGTAGTATCACTGGACACAAGGGGAAAAAAAGAAAGCAGATATTCCTAGAAATAAATGATTGGCTACATAAAGGGAGGAAAAGAGACAAATCTCCTGGGCAGAGAAGTACCCAAAAAATGAGCACAAGGGCTGTACCTTCATTAAGGGGAAGCATACCCCCCTTGTCGCAAGTGTGGGCTACATCACTTCCAAAGAGAATAGCACAGGAAGGGGGAGAAAAGAACAATGCATAGCAGAGGAGCCTGCTGGTCACTGCCTCAACCAGGTGATCAAGATCAGTAATAGCCATAAACCACGTTCATCTGGGGCACCTGGACGGTTCAGTCTTTAGGCGTCTGCCTTCGGCTCAGGTCATGATCCCAAGGTGCTGGGATTGAGCCCTGCATCAGGCTCCCTGTTCAGCGGGAAGTCTGCTTCTCCCTCTCCCACTCCCCCTGCTTGTATTCCCTTTCTCTCTGTGTCTCTTTCTCTGTGTCAAATAAATAAATAAAATCTTTTTTTTTTAATGTTAATCGTATATACTCTGGATAGTAGGTGAAAAAATAGCACTTTCTGGGGCGCCTGGGTGGCTCAGTTGGTTAAGCATCTGCCTTTGGCTCAGGTCATAATCCTGGGGTCCTGAGATCAAGTCCTGCATTGGGGTTCCTTGCTTGATGTGGACCCTGCTTCTCCCTCTCCTAGTCACCCTGCTTGTGCTCTCTTGCTCTCTCTCTCTCTCTCTCTGACAAATAAATAAATAAGTAAAATAGTTTTTAAAAAAACAAGAAAAAAAGTTTTAAAGTCCACTTTAGAGCACCTGGCTGGCTCAGTCTGTGGAGCATGTGACTCTTGATTTCAGAGTTGTGAGTTCAAGCCCCAGGCTGGGCAAAATAAATATATAAATTATTATTGGAAAAATAAATATATAAAAATAAAGTATTTTTTTTTAAAGTAAGAAAGCAAGCAAGCAGGGCGCCTGGGTGGCTCAGTTGGTTAAGCAACTGCCTTCGGCTCAGGTCATGATCCCGGAGCCCCGGGATCGAGCTCCGCATCGGGCTCCCTGCTTAGCGGGAAGCCTGCTTCTCCCTCTCTCGCTCCCCTTGCTTGTGTCCCTCTCTCGCTGTGTTTCTCTCTGTCAAATAAATTTTTTTAAAAAATTTAAAAAGAAAAGAAAGCAAGCAAGCTAGCTAGCTGAGCCCAAGCCCCACCTCCTCCAGGGAGCTTTCCTGCCTCCTGCTTGGGCAGTGAAGGGGCATTGAGATTGCCAGTGGGCAGGACTCCGTAATCAGTTCTGCTAGTGTTCCAGAACCTCTCTAACAGGAGAACTGCATGTTTTAGGAGGTGCGTGCTGAACTCTGGGGCAGCCAGCTGTCACGGTGTATTCACACAACTCTCAGATGGGTCAGAAACAAAAAGCATGTGTGGGGGAAGGGGAGAGAGTGAACAAATAGAGCAAAAGACTAGCAATTGGTGAACCTGGGTGGATAGTGAGTGCTCATTGCACTCTTGCAACTTTTCTGTAGGTTTTCAATTTTTCAAAATAACAAGTTAAGAGAAGAATTCAGGGACCTGTTGGGAGGGTGGATAGGAGACAGTCACCTTCTGAGTGAGGGGACCACAGGTGCAAAGGTGATGAGGCAGGGGGGAGGTGGGGAGGGCGCAGAGGCCTGGAAGGCAGGAGGAGCAGAGAGAAGGGGAAGGTAGGCAGGTGGGTGAGCAGGGATGGTGCTGAGAGCCAGCCACCAGGCAGGCAGGCAGGGCAGGAGCTCCTCAGGCCTGGCCCACCCCTCCACCCTGCACCCTGCAAGCCAGGGCCCCAGAGTTGCCCCAGGGCTGGGTCACAGGGATACTGTCCGCCCCCTTTGGGAAACACACCTACAAAGGCTCTCCTGGCTCCCGTGTCCCCAGTCCCATGGCCACCCATGCCTTGATTCCCCGGTCTCTCCCCAGATCCTGACCCCAAACTGATTACACTGGGCTCCTCTGCTGATGGGAAGTGGCTTCCCCTGCCCTACCTAACCACAGCCCCAGGCCCCCCTTTGGATTTTGAGTCTGGTACCAAAGCAAGCCTCCCAAGCTCTCTCTCTTCTCTGTGCTCTGGCCAGGCTAGGGAGCTCAGACCCCGTTGCCTTGGAGGTAAGGTCAGTAACACTAGTAGGAACATCAGGAATGTTCATAGCACTACCATCCCAATTAAATCCAAGCTCGGAGCACTGCCGTGACTTTCTCAGAGAGACACAGCTTGTGGGAGCAGAGCCTGAACTCAGAACAGACCAAAAGAAAAAAAAGCAGGGGTGGGTAACCACGACCACAAGCATCAGGTCTGCTCAAGTTCGTTTCCAAGACATACTGAGCCCCTACCTCGCTGGAGCTTGGGAGAGTCAGAACTCCAGGCGCCCTGTCTTCAAGGGCTGCATGTGGGCTGTGGACACCCCGGAGGCTGAGGTGGGGCCCGGCGGGAACGCAGCTGGGCAGTGGAAATTCGGGGTGTCTCTCCACAGCCCGCTCACAACCCCCGTCCCGAATGCTCTGGGACGCCCAGCAAGGAGACAGAGCCCCTTGGCAGTGGCGCCATATCCCCGCAGACGAGTGCGGGCTGTCCACCTTCCCGCTTTCCCGCTTGGGTTGGGCCAGCCCCGGGTCCGCGGCCGCCCTCCTGGGAGTCGCCCCCGTGTGTTTGCTTGCGGGAACTGCAACCTCCGAGGGGGCACAGCGTCAGAGGGCGGGCGGAGCAGAGTTTGGAAAATCCGCTCCTCGGCTCCGGACGGGGAGTGGAAGGGAGTGTTGTGACCCGCAGGAGTGCGAGCGCTGGGGCCGCCAAAAGTGCCCCCAGTGGGGTTCAGCAAAAGGAGGGCCTGCAGTGCAAATCGTGAGCCATAGGCTTACAGATTTTTCATCGTGATGGATGGTGCCGTGAGAGGGGTTAGGGGGGCCGGCTTGGCAGACCTCAAGTGGGTGCCCTTGGGTGAAAGTGTGGCTGAGGCTGCGAAGCAGACGACGGGGAGGGGATCACCCACCACCCAGGGCAGGACCGTTAGGAAGGGGGCAGGGGAAGCAGACTTGATGGGGTGGCCCGGGAAGCAGGGGAGGGGCCCCAGGGGAGGAGGATGGCACTACAGTCCTAGACCCCCGGACGGGGGTCTATAGGGAGGGGTGGTGGACCTGAGAACTGAGCTTGGGCTTGAAGGGGAAGACAGCTGTCCCTGCACAGAAGGGCAGGAAGGAGGGGAAGTGGAGGAGAATGTGCCTGGGTGAGAAGAGGAGGGTCAGGAACTACCCAGGAGCGCCTGGGGTGATGGGGTCTCCAGAGTCACATCCCCTGCTGTCCCCTCCCGCACCCCATCATGCCCTGGCCACAGCCAGGCCACCTGGGTCTGGGAAGGTGGTGAAATCCTGGTCCACTTATTCACGGACTGCCAGAGGCGACCCGGCCAAGGACAAGGGGGCCGCCGCTGAGACCCCGCCTTCAGCCCCCGCCCCTCTCTCTTGGGACCAGCACCTATCCAAGCCCCTTGCCTTTGATACCACCCACCTGCAGTCTTCCCGGGCCCCTGGGGAGGAAGAGAGCTTAGGGAAGAAACATGGCCCGGAGCTGGGTGCAGGGAGGGGCTGAGGCTAGTGCCCGGAGGGCTGGGTCACACCCGGACAGCTTCCAGGCAGCCCCCCAGGCTTGGTTTCAGCAGGCCTGGCGGAAAAAAAACGGAAGAACTCCTGGCAGGGCCTCTTTATGGCTTTTGGTGAAACCTGGCCCTGGGGACAGCAAAGAAGTTTCCCTGAGCAGGTGAGGAGGAAGGAGTGACTCATTCCTCCCTCCCAGGCTCCCTGACACCGCAGAGCCTAAGAATTACCCCAAAGCAGCCAACCAGGCTAGTCCAAGAGAAAACAGCTCCAACCCCACCCTGGCCGCTCTTCCTCTCCCACCACCACCCACAGGAAAGGACAGCCACACCCGGAACAGTGGATTCCCTAGGTGAGAAATACACACCCTCTCCCATAAGCATAAACACACACACACACACACACACACACACACACCCCAAAGTAAACACCCACAGACACTCACAGGCGCCCACATCCAGGAGGCCCCGGGGCGGCCACCCAGAAGCCCACCGTCTGGTCATGGCTCACAGCACCCAGCAGCACCCAGGAAGTAAAAAGCTGCCCAGAGACACAGCAAGACCTGGGAGCTGGCCCCAGAACCAGGTCTCAATGGGCCAGTCGAAGAGGCTCCTGCGGGAAGGAGCTAAGGCAGCTAAGATGGCGGGGATGCCGAATCCGGGTGGTCACAGCTGAGGAAAGATAGGGTTTTAGACAACTGGCCACAAGAAGCTGAGATGCCCCACGGCTGCCTTCACTGCCTCCAGCGCCCCCATCTTAGGCTGAGGCTCCCTACCTTAAATCTTAATATCCCAGCATAGGTGTCTCCAACAAAAGCCAGCAGTAAGTCACTCCCCCGAGAACCGGGATCCGACAGCACCGGACCACACTTGCTACAGCCCCCAGCGCAGCCCAGCACGGTGGACATGGCCAGATGTCCCAGACTGCGGCAGCTTCCGGTGTCTGTGATCCCGTCATGTTTTTCCACCTCAGACAGGCTTCTCAGGGCAGCGCCTGTGTCCCTCAGAAAATTCTCTCCAATGTCATGGCCATGGCTCTCCAGTCAGACCAGGGTCCCCGTGTTGAAGACAGCAGGAGTGCTGATATGATTATTTTTATTGAAGGTGACAAAAAGTGGCCATGTTGTTAAGTCAGAAAAAAAAATGGTAGGAGAACTGGGGAGGGCAGTGATAGCATGCCTACTGGGATTCCTCATGGAGCAAATAAAAGTCACCAAATTTCAAAAAGGCACCAACTAGGACGGCTTGGGGACTAGCATAGTATATGATATACATATATGTCATATAAAATCTATAAATATTTGTATATAGTCAATATATAAATTCTAATATATACTAGAAATAAATTAAACTACATATACAATTATATAAATTAGAAATAAATATAAATATATGAAATAGAAATAAAGTAAGTAGTTAAAATTAAATTCATCTGAATGAAAATAACTATTATAAAACTTTTAGAAGAAAATAGAGGAGAATATCTCTTTCTTGGAGCTAGGGACACTTCTTAAATAAGATTCAAAAAGTATCAAAAATATCGATAAGCCTTGATACATTAAAAAACTGGCATGATCGGGGTGACCAGTTGTCTTGTTCAGTAGAGCAAGAGAGTCTAGAGACTCTTGATCTCAAGGTTTGAGCCCCACATCAGGTGCAGAGATTACTTAAGAACAAAATTTCAGGCACCTGGGTGGCTCAGTGGGTTGAGCCTCTGCCTTGGGCTCAGATCATGATCTCAGGGTCCTGGATTGAGGCCCGTGTTGGGCTCTCTGCTCAGTGGGGAGTCTGCTTCCCCCTCTCTCTCTGCCTGCCTCTCTGCCCTATTTGTGATCTCTCTCTCTGTGTCAGATAAATAAATAAAATCTTTTTTTTTTTTTAAGATTTTATTTATTTGACAGAGAGAAACACAGCGAGAGAGGGAACACAAGCAGGGGGAGTGAGAGAGGGAGAAGCAGGCTTCCCGCCGAGCAGGGAGCCCGATGTGGGACTCGATCCCGGGTCTCCGGGATCATGACCTGAGCAGAAGGCAGTTGCTTAACCAACTGAGCCACCCAGGCGTCCCAGTAAATAAAATCTTAAAAAAAAAAAAAGAACAAAATCTCTGTGGGGGCAGGACTAGCGGTGGATGGGGGTGGGTCTGGCCCCAGAGACAGAGCCACAAGCCCTCTGGACCACTTTCCCCATCTCCCAGCCTCTCTTACCCTATCTACAAAAAGAAAAAGAAAAAATAAGTAAAATAAAATCTCTAAAAAAAAAAAACCTGGCCTGATAAAGATAATAAAAAAGATTATACAACCCACATAGCCAACAAATGGTTAGTAATCAGAATATATAAAGAACTTCTACAAAATCCATTATAAAACGACAACTTAATAGAAAGGCAGACAGAGGTTATGAATTGGCATCTTACAGAAGATAACTGGAATGACCAATGAATCTATGAAAGGTGTTCAACCTCATTAGCCATCAGAGAAATGCAAATTACAATGAGTTACCAGTTCACATCCACAGAAGGACAAAACTACCAGGTGTTGGCAGGGATGTGTAGCAACAGAAACTCTCCAACATGCTGCACGGAGTGTGGGTTGGTACAATTTTAGAGAATCATCTGGCAACACCTTATAAGGTGAATGGTATATATACCTATGACCCAGCATTTCCACTTCTTTTTTTTTTTTTTTAAGATTTTATTTATTTATTTCACAGAGAGAAATACAGTCAGAGAGGGAACACAGGCAGGGCGAGTGAGAGAGGGAGAAGCAGGCCTCCTGCCGAGCAGGGAGCCCAATGTGGGGCTCAATCCTGGGACTCCGGGATCATGACCTGAGCCGAAGGCAGTCGCTTAACCAACTGAGCCACCCAGGCGCCCCAGCATTTCTACTTCTGGAGAAACTCTCAGGCACAAGTACCTGGAAGACAAGGACATGTGTATAACAGAAAAGTGATCAGAAACAAGCCAAATGCACATCTAAAGGAATATGAACTATGAATGGTGACAGAGTCCCATGATGGAATACTATACAACAATGAAAAGGGAAACAAATATACCCCAAACAACATGCATGTGACTCACACTGAGTTAAAGAAGATAGAAACAGATGAGTACACACTGATTCCATTTATATAAATATCAAAACAAGCAAAAATTATCAATGTGGAGAGAGGTGGCCATCTCTGGTGAGACAGAAAGAGAAGGGACACCAGGAAATCTTCTGGGATTATGGAAATGTTCTCTACCTTGATCTGGGTGGTGGTTACCTAGTACATACAAATGTAAATATTTCATCAAGTGGTATATCTAAGATTTGTGTATTTTAGGGGCACCTGCCTAGATCAGTCAGTGGAGCACGCAACTCTTGATCTTGGAGTTGTGAGTTCAAGCCCCACACTGGGTATAGAGATTACTTAAAAAATAAAATCTTTGGGTGGGAAAAAGATTTGTGCATTTTAAGGACCTCACTGAATGTACTTTAGGCCTCAAAAAAAAAAAAAACTGCACGGCGAAAGACTGCATAAAAATGGGAAAAGAGGGCGCCTGGGTGGCTCAGTGGGTTGAAGCCTCTGCCTTCGGCTCAGGTCATGATCTCAGGGTCCTGGGATCGAGCCCCGCATTGGGCTCTCTGCTTGGCAGGGAGCCTGCTTCTTCCTCTCTCTCTGCCTGCCCCTCTGCCTACTTGTGATCTCTCTCTGTCAAATAAATAAATAAAATCTTTTTAAAAAATGGGAAAAGATGAGCCATGGTCTGGGAGAAGATATTTGCAAAAAATGATTAGTATTCAGAATATATAAATTCTATAACTTGATAAGAAAAGGATAAATATTCCAATAGCAAACAAACTATCAATGGAGCAGTCCACAAAAGAGAACATGAAATGAATGACAAATGGGAAGATGTCCAACGTCACGAATAACCAGCGAAATGCACACAAAATAATGAGATGTCACCTGATACAGAATGACCAAATAAATATAAAAATACAAAGTATTTTTGAAGTATCAAAAGTATTTTTGTGTGAAGTATCAAAGTATTTTTGAAGTATTTATGACATATCACAGGGATGTGTACAGGCTGGAGAGAGCATCAACTAGCACAGTTTTGAAGAACCATTTGGCAGTATCTGGTAAGGAGGAAGGTGCAGATACCCTATGACCAGTAACTCGCTTCCAAAGAAACTCTCACGCATATGCATGTATATATATATATATATATATGTAGATATTTATAGATGTGTGTCACATCTTATTTGTGACAGCAAAACAGTTGGAAACAAACCAAATACTCGGGGAGAGAAGAGATGTGAACTGTGGTATACAGGCACAGTGGAATGCTACACAGCAGTTACAATGAATGATCTAGAACTTCTTGAATAAACATGGATCAATTTTGAAAACATAAGGTCTGGGGTACCTGGGTGGCTCAGTCATTAAGCCTTTGACTCAGGTCATGATCCCAGGGTCCCGGGATCAAACCCCACATCAGGCTCCCTGCTCAGTGGAAAGCTTGCTTCTCCCTCTCTCACTCCCCCTGCTTGTGTTCCCTCTCTCGCTGTGTCTCTCTGACAAATAAATAAAATCTTTAAAACAAAACAAAACATAAGGTCAATGAAAAAAGCAAGCTGGAGAATGATATGTGCAATCTAAGACTATTTATGTAAAAATTTTTTAAAAGATTTTACTTATTTATTTGAGAGGGACTGAGAGAGAGAGCAGGAGATGGGGGAAAGTCAGAGGGAGAAGCAGACTCCTTGTGCAGCAAGGGACTCTACCCCAGGACCCTGAGATCAAGACTTGAGCTGGAGGCAGATGCTTAAAAGACTGAGCCAGCAGGTGTTCCCATTTATGTAAAATTTTTAATGCACAAAATAGATCTAAGTATTGTAAGTGGACATATAACTAAGTAGCAAAACGTAAAAACATGAACAGAAAGATGACATGTCAACTTTACGACAGTGAAGGGATAGTGAGAGGACACAAAAGGGTTTTAACAGAATAAGATTTGCTATATCTGAGTGGTGGAATCCTGTGGGTGTTTCTTACATTATACTCTCCACTTTCCTGTGTGTTTGAAACATCTCACAACTTCAAAAATACATTTGAAGGGCAAGAGGACAAGTTTACAGTGGAGTGGCAAGATGGTGGTGGGTTTCTGTAGCAGATCTCAGGCTGTGCTCTCTCCTTCCGTCCTCAGCTCAGCTTTGGAGCCTGGGCTAGGACTCTTCTCCCATGGAGATGGCTTGAACTTCATTCTTGGGCCTCCTAGGCTTTGGTTGAGCTTCTTTGAACATTTATCAGTGGTGACAACAGAAGGTAGATACTCAGGACGGTCCCTGACCTATTACAGGTACTATCCCTGCTCCCCTCTTGTAATCGTGACTTGATATACCTTCTATGGTCAGAGTCAATCACCTAATCCATTGCAGAGATTCCCTTCAGTCTGTTCTTATAGGGGCACAAGGAACCCCACATGGCCAGGAGACCCCCTCCCTTCCAGTGTAGTGGGCCTGTGAGCATGCAGTCCCCCTCAAGAGCATTCCTCCTTTGGCAGAATTCAGAAAACAAACTGTTGAGAGGACTAGAAGGTGTTCCTCAGGGTGATGCCACCCCCATTTTTGCCCCTAAGTTCCTAGATCCACATATCTATCCAAGATCCTAGAGACCTAATTCAGGCCAGGCTTGATGTCCCATTCACAAAGCATGACCTAGAAGCATGTAGGAACTCCTCAGCCCACCCTGGGCTTTTGAAACATGTCAAAAGTCTGGAGATATGTGGTCTACTGCAACAGAGGAGAACCTCCTTTCCTCTCCACTTTTCCCACCTCACACCCCACAACTGATTCTAAGTGGACTAGAAGCTTCCTCCAAAACCTCTTTTCTACCCCTGCTCTAAAAGCTCTGTTCAACACTTTCTCATGTATATCCACATTGTCTTTCCCCCCAGCAAGCAATTCCTCCTTTCCACTGATGAAATGCGAGAGCAAACCCCATCTCAATCAATGAATCCTCTTCAGCAGAGAGGGGAGGAGGGAAGCTTGGGAATGCACCTGTGTTCTGCCTACAGGAGAAACAGCTCAGGGCACAAGGACAGCTGCCAGCCGGCAGTCGCATCTCCCAGGCTGTTGTCTCTTGGGCGCCACTGCCATCTTCAAAGGGCCATTTCATCATCCTGTTGGGCCAGATGCTTCTAGATGGTGGGGTCTATGATAAAAGCAGGGCTCCAACAACGAAAAAATAGAAAGGGAAATCAGAGAATCGATTCCATTTACTATAGCACCAAAAACCATAAGATACTGAGGAATAAACCTAACCAAAGAAGTCAAGGATCTATACTCGAAGAACTACAGAACACTCATGAAAGAAATTGAAGACACAAAAAGATGGAAGAGCATTCCATGCTCATGGATTGGAAGAATAAACATTGTCAAAATGTCTATACTGCCCAGAGCAATCTACACTTTCAATGCCATTCCGATCAAAATTCCACCAACATTCTTCAAAACGTTAGAACAAACAATCCTAAAATTTATATGGAACCAAAAAAGACCCCGAATCGCTAAGGAAT
>PITA01023369.1:0-28347 GCA_004023965.1 Spilogale gracilis
GAACATTAGCTGAAAACCCGGGAGTGGTTGGTGTGCTGGGAGATAACGGGAATTAAACAGCAACTGCAACAGAGGCTCTGACCCACCGGCTTCCTTCCGCAGAGGTACAGGTGGGGCTTCTGCTTCTGGACGGTCCTGGGGGGGTGTCGTGATGGAGGTGATCTTGAGCAGTCCAAGTTCCTATTCCGCCTACAGATGAACACCCAAAGAGGAAGGCAAACAGGATGTAAAGTTTACTTATTTGCAGTATTCCATGAGTGGACTGATAAGAGGTTGTTAGCGCTTTAAATATCAAACCCAGAAGATACGGGAAGACTACGCTCTATTATGCGCCTGGGTGCATCAGCGACCAAAATTATTTGCAAGCAATCACCTAAAGAAAGTGCCGTCTTTAAGAAGTCAGCCCAGGAGGGACGCCTGGGTGGCTCAGTTGGTAGAGCGTCTGCCTTTTACTCAGGGCACAATCCCACAGTCTGGGAATCAAGCCCCTTGTCGGGCTCTCTGCCCCATGGAGAGCCTGCTTCTCCTTCTTCCTCTCCCTCTGCCACTCCCTCCCTACTTGTGATCTTGCTCTCTGTCTCTCAAATGAATTTTAAAAACCTTATAAATAAATAAGTAAAATTCAGCCAAATAGCTACTTCAACCAGTGGTTTATAGCTTCGCTGAGTGGACTCAGAGACCCGAGAACTGAAAGGGAATATTTTCCAACCCCAATCCCTAGTGTCAGTCTGAATGCTTTGCAGCCCCTTGCACAGATGTTAGTGCACGTGTAGATAAGAATGGGGGAAATGGGGGGGCGTACGGAGGAAGGGCACCATCTCTAGAATTTTTGAAGAGCCCTAAAACACACATGTTCCACTGCTCCCCCCTCTCCCTGACCACCCTCTTTACCCCCAAGAAGGAGCAACAGGAGGTCTTCTGAGAGTAGGAAGTTCTGGGGTCCACACAACAAAGAGAAAGCACTATATTTAAGCACCCACCTGGTTTCAACCCCCCACATGTATTCTGTTTCCTTCTTACGGAAACCAGAAGAAATGTTCCATTTCCCAGATGACTGGAGAGATTTAGAGAGAGGGAGATCTTCCTCTATGTTAGTTCTGGCAACACTGGGATTTGAATTTGAATCTTGATCTGATTCCCTGTGTGACTCTCCGCTCTGCTGGGGTGTTTCTTTTAAAGTTCCTGGGGAACCTTTCTGTTCCTGCCAGGAGGCCCCCGCCCCCATCCCCCAATGCCTCCAGGTCCCCGTGCGGCACCGTGCCACACACGCCCAGCTGCCTGTTCAGAAGTCACCGTGGCATCCCCGTGCATCACAGAGCCCTCCGCACTCCCTGCTCCATTTTTACAAACACCGCTATGCGTTTTTTTCTAAAAACAATGCTACACATTCTTATGTTGAAGGCAGCTTAAAAAAAATTGCACAGATAGAATCAGGCTTTTTAAAAGCACTCCTTGCATTTGGTGCTTGGCATTTGCAATGTCATATATTTTTTTAAAGGTTTCTGAAATGAAGTCCAGCGCTGTTTCCTTTGAACTATGTAGGAGTCAATGGGCTTATGAATAGCGGGAATTCATCTTCCAGTAAAGTCTTTTAAAAATCAGAAATAGGGACTTATAAACGTCTGACTTTCTGGGTCCTCCCTCTGCCTCATCCCTACCCACTTACTGGGTTCTTTTTCACAGATAGAAAGCATGGCGGGTAAGGGGATGGTGTCTGAGAATGTGTCTCTCTGAACGCTAAGAATAAAGGAGATGCCGGAACTGAAACTACCAGGGGGAGAAGACATCAAAGAAAAGACGCAGCCTGTGCCTCAAGAACACTAGTTGATGAAGCTCCTCCATGGCCCAAAGATGCCAGCAGCCACATGCACGCCACCTTCCCAACCCAGCAGCTGTCTGTGCAGGGATGTAGCCTGTCACCCGTGCACAGGGCACGCGCTCCCCAGGGAAGGAGAGCGAGGGGCAGGCACCATGTGTGTTATTACGGGGCATCCATGCAGCGAGCTTGGCAAAGACCCAGCGGGTGGGCGTTGCCAAACTGCCATCTCTCCAAAGGGATGAGCTCGGTTGCATGACTTAACCTACCTAAAGCAGAGCTGAGTTTAAACACATCTTTTTTTTTTTAAAGACTTTATTTATTTATTTGATAGAAACACAGCGAGAGAGGGAGCACAAGCAGGGGGAGTGAGAGAGGGAGAAGCAGGCTTCCCGCCGAGCAGGGAGCCTGATGCAGGGCTCGATCCCGGGTCTCCGGGATCATGACCTGAGCCGAAGGCAGTTACTTAACCAACTGAGCCACCCAGGTGCCCCTGGATCATCTTTTTTAAAGCAGCGTTTTTCCTGGTTATAAAATGAATGCGTCCGAGTGAGAAATACTAGAAAACTCAGGAAAGTATAAAGAAGAAAATGAAAGTCGCGTGAAATCTTGCCACCCAGAGACGATGGGCGATGACATAAAGAAGAAATTTAAATCATGAGGTGCTGGGTCCACCTCCACCTTCTGGGGATGTTGCCCAGTGTCGTATCCTGTATTCTTCTAGAAAGGCACATGGGAAGAAACTGCTTACATAAATGGGACCAAATGTGCTATTGTCCAGCGTTCTCTCTTTATTGTCAGTGTGATAAGAATGTCCGGAACTATACCTCATACACAACATCATTTTAATAGCTCCACAGTGAGGAATTTCTCCAATCATCAGAAACCTATTTTGTAAAATATGTCATGTACTTGTTTAAAAGGGGAGAAAGTCTAGAAGAATATACACTTTATTAGTGAGAAGAGGGACTTATTTTCTGCTTTGTACTTTTCTGTGTTTTTTTTTCAAATAATTACACTCCTCAAAATAACCAGAGCTAATATGTGCTGTATTCTTTTTTTTTTTAAGATTTTTTTTTTTATTTGAGAGAGAGAGAGCACGAGAGAGCAGAAGCAGGGGGAGAGGGAGAAGCAGGGAGCTTGACGCAGGGCTCGATCCCAGGACCTTGCAATCATGAGATCGTGACCTGAGCCGAAGGCACTTGCCTAACCAACTGAGCCACCCAGAAGTCCCTTGTGCTGTATTTCTTAACAATTTAAAAAAGTATATTTCAAGACATCATTAGAATCACGCTGTGTGTAGGGTTTTGCTTCCTGATTAAATCACCTGATGGAGTCCTGATGGGTGTCCATATGAGGATACTATGAGGTTTTTGCATTGTTTCCAATGTTTCACGTTGTGACACTGTGATGAACAGTTGTGCCCCTGAATTATTTTGTTTCCCTGTCTGAATACTCCTTAGGATGCATTCCTGGAAGGATGGTCACTGGGTCAGAAGGTATAAAATTTTTTAAGACTCTGGTTGCATATGAACAGACTGGTTTTAAGAATCTCTACTCCTTAATACTATGAAACAGCCTTTTGCTCATAATAAAATAAGTGCTGTAGATAACTCTTAATGTCTCATTTAATTTTAAAGCAGATCTTTTAGTTCTTTTCTTAGAAGTATTTATGAAGAATTAATTGCTAATATTATATCTAAACATAAATGCCATGCTTTTTTTGCCAGAATTTTTCAGAATAATTTTTAAGAGTAACCAATCATCTTGAATTTTAAAATAAGAAATCATCATAAGAAGGCCTAATAAATAATAAATAAAGCCTAAATAAATCTCATTCCTTCCCTTTTCTATGAATTTTACATAGTTGGAATAAAAGTATATGTAGTTTTTGTATAGACATTTTAATTTAGTGGAGTGTTAACAAGCATTTCTTCCCACATACTCTTCATAACTGTCATTTTTAATGACTGAATTATTCCATTGACTTCACCTACCACAATGTACGCAACATCCCCCTGTTGAACATTTGGTTTATTCCCATATTTTTACTTTTATAGCACTATGGTGAATGTGGACTGTTTCCTTAGGTTTGAATTCCCCCCATATGGATCAACTGGGTCTGAATTTAAATTGTTCATTCAGAATTTTCACACTGGTTCCAGTAGGAACCTTAGTCTTAATTCTTGAAGCTTTATTCCAACCACCTGTAAAATTCAGGACGTTCCCATTGGCAGGGCACCCCCTGGGTGCTGTGATGTCCTTAGGGTCTTGATGTTTAGGACTCAGGAGCAGAGTAGAAACACGGAGCACTGTTCCCACATGTCCTGCTGCCAGTCAGCGAAACCTCTCATTTCACTGTCTTTGCAAATCAGGAGAGAAAATCCACAGCAGCAGGGACCCAATCGTTATGTAACCCTCTCCTTTTTTTTTTTTTTTCTTTATTCTGTTTCCTTTTCTGAGAACTTCATCAGCCTAGGAGGGAGAGGCATTTTTCAGGTCTCCTTTCTGCTAAAGCAAACTCCAGCAACTTCATTTTCAGAAATGCAAAATTTGTGATATTCATAAATGCCTCTTTGTTGACCATGAGCTGTGTGGTTTGGCCCCAAGAGTTATCTCAGATAGCACAAATAAATCTGGCGGCCTCTAGTTGTCTCAAAGTGAGCATTACCTCCCTCCCCCGTTGTCCCCTCCTTGCAGAAATTTCCTCTTGGCCTTCAGCTGCCCAGACTCCGTCTTCTCATCAATATGGCTTGTTAACTGCTGCCAACCCTGCAGCAGTTGAGTGCATATGTTCCCTTAATCATTTCTCTTTGTTCTAGAAGTCTGTGTTTGGTTTCTAAACCTCCCCCATCCCTCGCCTAATTCTACCATTGCCATCACTGACTATACCCACGGCTATCTACAGTCTGCATGTTTATTTAAAGAGCATCCTAGATGGCCTGCCATTGAGAGAGCTTTTACAGTCTGTTCACGGCTCGCTAAATCATTCCCCACCCGCTCCCCTGGAAGAGTGTGGGAGCTGCCCCCCACGGCCTTGGGAGTCCAGGTGAGGGAGGGGTTGCCAGAACTTTCTGGAAAGCATGAGGCTCCAAGAAGACAGTGTTAAGTCCCCGCATGGACAAAGGTTCCTTCTCTGTTTTCTGCTGGTCCGACCCAAGAAAAGGACGCTTTATTCTTGGAGCCCAACAGTGTATAGGAACGGCCGGCCTCAATGGGTTATTCATGGTGTCCAAGAGAAATACTTCTGGAGCTGTGCTTCTTGTATGATGAAAGTGGGCTTGGCACACAGACGGCGGGCGGCCTGCTCGCCGGGAATGCCCTGTGCTGGTGGGACCCACTGGCCGCTGCCCAACGTGGCAAGCGAGGGGGTCTCTGGGCTCCCTGTGACCGCGAGCTGCACACACGGGTGCACAGGGAGGCATTCTGTTGTTACTCTCTGCTTTTAAGTGTATTTCTCCTTCCACCCTTTGTAAACCCCCCCACCCCCTGCCCTGAGCCCTGAGAGCAGCTGAAGAACCACCAGAGTGGGGGTTCAGGGTCCTTTCTCCTCTGCTCAGGGGGTGCTATAGAACCCTGGAAACTGTTATTAGAAGCATCCTACAAATACCATCTCCCTATCCTCCCTTCGCTGCCTCTTCCCTCCCCTAAAAGTATTTCAGAGAGTCCCCGGAAGCTGCACAGACAGTGGGCCAACCTGATTTTTGCTCTATTTACTAAATCCTACCGTGAACCAAGCCCGCTCAGTACCTGCTCAGCAACTTCTGGAAATGCAGAGGAAAGCCTTCCTAACACGGAGTTAAAATATGTAGAAAGTAGTTGGGAGGAAATTCTCCGTGTGAGGGATTTCCCCCCCCCCCTTTTCCTTTTCTGAAGGAAAAAAAAAAAGGTTAATGTTGACTCATTTGGTGGAGATACAAGGCACTTTTCTACCTATCCCCAAAGGGAAGTTTGCGTTCTTTTAAATGAAACCATTTTAAAAGCAGAACTCAAGCCTAAAATGATCCAAGGTTCTCTGGACTTCTCAGAAGGTGTAGATTTATTTACTATAGTTAAAACATAATTAGTTCTCAGGGGATAGTGTATCTTTTAAACGGCTTTATTGGCACCATATTGGCTTTCTGAATAACCAGAAACTTCTGTTATGATTATGTTCTAGTGTTCGGACAGAAACGCACCGTAAGTAGAAACAAATGTCAGGAACTGCTGGTTGTCACTCGGAGAAGGGACACCACATCAGAGGGGGAAGAAAGAACATCTCGATAGGCTATTCCAAAGAAATAGAATAGAACGACATCTTTTTTTAAAATATTTTATTTATTTGACAGAGACACAACGAGAGAGGGAACATAAACAGGGGGAGTGGGAGAGGGAGAAGCGGGCTTCCCGCAAAGCAGGGACCTGATTCGGGGCTCGATCCCAGGACCCTGAGACCATGACCTGAGCCGAAGGCAGACGATTAACGACAGAGCCACCCAGGCGCCTCAGAATTGAACAACATCTTGAATTAATAGCTCAAGCAGGCATCCCAACCCCACTCTTTTGATTCAGTGGTGTTTTCTTTGTCTCTTCTCCTCCATTATCACTACAGAGGCTGGGAATGGGGTCAGTATCCCTTGAAACCCAGGCAATGGCCCCTTTTCTTCCCCATACATCCCCACAGATGAGTGCATGCAGGGTCCTCCTTTCGTCTGAGCCGTAGGCTCTGTGGTCGTGTCCCTGTTCTGGCTGACTAGTCTTTCCCACCGTTTGCAGGTTGATGTTTGAGATCCCACAGGAAATGGGGTTAATAGCCATCGCAGTCCGCCAATCGCAAGGCAGAGGTCAGTCATCTTTTGTTATCGTTTCTGTTGTTCTGTTTTCTAAAATCTGTGACTGTTGTGGCCAGATCGCCCCTGGACTGGGCGTGCTGATCACGGAGAAGACTGGAGTTAGGAGTGCTTGTTTTCACATGCCCTACAATGGAGGAAGAGGGAGGGAAACTGATCAGAAGACGGTCTTGGTGCAATTAAAACTTTCTCTCAAATGGAGATGGTTATTAATCACTGGACATTCGCTGGGGATGGTTTTAACATTCCGTCACCTACATCTTGTAAATTCTTTCTGACACATTCTAGGCATTGCAGTGTGAATCATTACGGTGCTACAGAGACATTTATTTGCCCGAAGGTTCTCTGGGAGGTGCCTTCTGGGTCCTTGTTGAATGTCCCGTGGAGAGCCCTTTCGTCTGCCAGCCCCCATCCCAGCTGCCCTGGAAAGTGCAGGACCAGTGGTCAGTGCCCCTTCACAAAGTGACCGCAGGGAAGCCAACGGCTGCTCTGAGCTCCGGCCGCCTGCTAGCCCTTGGAAACGAGAGCCCGCATCCTCCCAGAATCCACTTGGGGTCCATCTGCAAGCAGACTCCGTGCTCAGTGGTCCTACCGGAAGCACTCCCCCCTCCCCCCGCAGTGCCAGGCCAACCCAAACGTGCTTTTAACTCTCAGAGGCTCGTATGCCTTTCTCAGAAGGAGCAATGAAATAAGAAATCCACTGTTCTCTTCTTTCCTTTGAACACGTCTTTTGAACCTAACTCAAAGAGAAAATTCATTTTATCCAAAGCTGGGGGGTGGGGGACTCAGTACAGTGGTAAAAAAAAAGAAAAAGAAAAGAAAAGAACATAGAAGAACTTAGATTATACCTCTCATTTTGAGCATGTTATTTTCTTGACTTCTATTTTAGGAAAAATAACTCTGAGAGTTAATAGTAGAGATTATTTTTAAGGTCCACTTCCTTCTTTTCCCCCCTGTATAACAGTGAGATACAAGTCACAGACCATACAGTTCCCTCAATGAAAGTATACAGTTCTGGGGTTCTTAATATATTCACAGGGTTGTGGGACCATCACCACAATACGGGTCACTTCTAAACTGTGGCGTCCAGGACCTCTCCTGGACCAGGACAGACCCGGCCTAGTTTCCCCACTGTCTCTGTTTTTGCCCTCATTACCAGATGGTGACAATTAAGCTGACAGTCATGTTCAGACCCTGTAGGACTTCGAATCATCAAAGCATAAATGAGCTGCTCACTGAGGCAGAACACTCTGCTACTTATCATAAACTTGTTCGGCAGCACAGCACCAGATTTTAAAATGCTTCTCTGTTCTTCAGTTAGCCCCAGAACCTCCAAGCATCTTCATCAGTGTGGGTTGATCAGACGTGGGGCTCTGAGCCCGGGGCCCATTTTCGGGTACTGTGTGCATGTGACTGTCCACGTGGCGAGGTGGCTGCTTTTCTGATGGGGACCTCTGTGTTCCAGGGCGGGGAGCAAACGCTTGGCTGAGCCCCATGGGATGTGCTCTGTCCACCCTGCTCATCTCCATCCCACTGAGATCCCAACTGGGCCAGAGGATCCCATTCGTCCAGCATCTGATGTCCCTGGCCGTGGTGGAGGCAGTGAGGTCCCTCCCAGAGTACCAGGTATGTGTGATTTGCCCACCCTGCAAAGCCACCCTGCGTGCAGATCTCAGCTGGGGTTGGTGTGTGGACGTCCGAAGGACCGCTGCGTGTAGAGTTGCAGGCTGTTCCTTGCAAAGCTGGCGGCAGAGTGCTCGCTCCTGGAGTTTTAAAAGCACCGTCGGATCTTGCCGTGGCTCTGGGCTCTCCGGGATGGGTTTATTTCCCAGAACTCCCTTTCTGTGCTGTTGTCGATTGCTCAAGCATCTTAGGGAAAGCCTGTTTTTCCCCCTCCTTTAATTGAAGCACACTAGCCTGACGTACCACTCTGTTGTGTCTTCTGCTGAAAAGGCTTATTGTATGAACCTACACAACCTTCTCATTCCCTACCTTCATTTGCACGGTCTGTGCTCAGTCTGCGGCTGCCCAGGTTCACCTTTGGGTTGTCTGCCCACGCCCCCCCCCCCCCCAAGGAACAGAGTGCCTGCTTCCTCGTTACCATTGATACTTCTGTGTCAGTTAATAAGGAGACAAGGAAGAGGGCAATTGATGCGGTTTTCCTGGACAAATTTCATGTGATTATCAAAAGGGGGTTCCTCCCCAGCCTCCCTCCCACGTATAGTTCTTGTGTCAGGCTGAACACAATTACAGTATTAATTCCTGAAGTGAGAGGCTAAGATCACGACTTTCAGAGGGGCCTGTCCTCATGGCCACGGTGTGTAGGACTGGGGTGTGTGTTTCCCAATCACGTCGAGTCCCTGGCACGCACGCTGAGATGTGGCGTTTGTAGCAGCATTCGGCATCCTTGCACGCTGTGTCCGAAGGGCCCGGGCTCCTCCGACTGTCACATACCTTCACAGGTCAGCCTGCAGCCTCTGAGCGTGACACTTGGCCTCCTGGAAGGCAGTTGAGAAGACAAAGTTCTGTCCTGGGGCAGAATAAGTCTTAGGAAAATAATTTAAAATTTACATTGGGACACCTGGGAGGCTCATTCAGTTAAGCAGCTGCTCAGGTCATGATCCCAGGGTCCTGGGATCGAGTCCCACATCTAGCTCCCTGCTCAGCGGGGAGCCTGCTTCTCCCTCTGCCCGCCACTCCCCCTGCTTATGCTCTCTCTCTCCGACAAGTAAATAAATAAAATCTTTTTTAAAAATGTAAAATTTACATCAAGTGCCCTCCTTAATGCCCGTCACCCAATTACCCCCCCCCACCCTCTTCCCCTCCAGCAACTGTCAAGCACTGGTGTTCTGCACAACTGATGAATCAATAAATTCTGTTTCTGAAACTAAGAATATACTATTCTTAATAATAATACTAACTAAATTGAATTTAAATAAGTGTTTTAAAAAGAACAGTTCAAAGAAAAACACGAAAAAAATTAATCAGTTATTTTTATATGCAAATTATAATGCAAATTATTATAAAGCATTATTAGATTATTTTAAAAGGAAGAATATTGAGAAAAGCGTGCAAAAAATAGCATAACCATTTCATGCAAACTATTAGAAAGCATTATTATCTTTAAAAAATAAAACAATGGGAGGGGTGTGGGATGGGGTCGTTGGGTGATGGACGTTAAGGAGGGCATGTGATACAGTGACCACTGGGTGTTATATGCGATGATGATGATTCACTAAACTCTACCCCTGAAACTAATAATACACTGTATGTTAATTAATTGAATTTAAATTTTAAAAAAGGGAAATTGAAAAAATGGTAAGAAACAAGAAAAAAAATCTATAAATCAAATTTAAATTTTAAATTAGTCTGTTTAGCTTTTTCTTGGCTTTGATTGTGACCTTGTAGCCTCGCGTGCTAACTGAGCGAGCATTCTCTGAGTGCCCGCTGGCCGCTGGCCGGGGAGGCCGTGCCAGGCCGTGCCAGGCGCTGCGGGCAGCAGGATGGGAGGTGCCCTCAGGTAGGGGTGGGGCGCACCTTCCCCTTCTCCTTAAGGAGCTCCCACCCGAGTGCCTGTCCTGTTCTCCATTTGCGCAGCTCAGTCTCACCCGGATGGTGCAACTTTGGTTTGGGATTGGGTTTATTCTGGTTTTATTTTATTTTCAGTCTTATTGAGATAGAATTGACAGACCCCAGCGCGTAACTTTGAGGTGTGCAGCATGACTTGGCACGCCTGTATCATGAACTGATCACCACGGTCAGTTAACTTCCTTCACCTCCTAGAATCACCAAAAAATATTTTTTCCCTTTGTGCAAATCTTTTAAGATTTACTTGCTTAGTGTTTTAAAATTTTTTTTATTTAAATTCAAAGAACGTATATTGTATTATTAGTTTCAGGGAAGGAATTGAGTGATTTATCGGTTGCCTACAACACCTAGTGCTCATCCCATCACATGCCTTCCTTAATGCCCATCCCCCAGTTACCCATCCTGCACCACCCCTCCCCCTTAGTGTTTCTTTTGAACAGAGCCCATTGGCCTCCACAGTACAGCTCCAGGGCGGTTGGAATAGGCCCCGGCTGCATAGAGCTTGCCTTTCTTACATCCTTGGCCAGATGTTCCTGTCGGCACGCAGATCGTGCCCGTCTCCCCGGACCAGAGGTGGTGTCCCAGGAATGGCTGCTATTCCTTCCAGAGCCCGAGTCGCGTTGCCTGCTGTCCATCCCGCTATTCCGTCTGTCCACGAGGTCCCCCTGGGCGCCTGGAGCCCTCCATCCACGCATTCCTGCTTCTATTCTCCTCCCCGCACCCACAAGTTCTGTTTGCCCTGAGAGGCCCAGCTCCAGTGCCATTCCCAGAAACTTCTGGCTACAGACTCCCTCCTCTAACTAACCTTTCGGCATTTTGAAGTTCTGAGCTGCTTTTATGGTTTCTCTCTTGGATCGCTTGGAAGCCGGGTTATTCATGCTCTTGTACCATCTCCTATAAAAGTAACCAGCTCCTTGAACCAAGGATTAATTTGATGTTGGTCCCAAAGGGCCTAACACGGTTCTCTATACTTGGGGGGAGGCCCAGCACAGCTGTTTGAGTAAATGACTGAGATAGAGAAAAAGAAGCACGCAGCCTTTCTCTTCATCTTGAAATAGAGGACATTGTTTACCTGCATAAGAACCCATGATTTCCTAAAGCTGCAGCCTTAACTAACTAGGTCCGAAAATGTGAAATAAAACAGGAGCCAGAGGGAGGACCCTGGCAGCGGAAAGCAGCCACCTCCATGCTGGGGGAGCAACTTCTAGGCCTGGGCAGGGACTGTGCTGGACACGGGGGCCCGGGAGGGCAAGAGAGGACAAAGAAGGGGACCTGGGACAGTGACATCTGTGACCTGGGACAGAAACATCTCCCATATTGCCCGGCGTCCCCGGGACAGGGTAGCAGAATGTGCCCCTATTGAGATCCCAGTTCTGGGGCGCCTGGGTGGCTCAGTCGTTAAGTGTCTGTCTTCGGCTCAGGTCATGATCCCGTAGTCCCGGGATTGAGCCCCTGCATGGGGCTCCTTGCTTGGTGGAAAGCCTGCTTCTCCCTCTCTCACTCCTCCTGCTGGTGTTCCCTCTCTCGCTGTGCTTCTCTCTGTCAGATGTTCCCTGTTCTACAACAGAAAAAAAAAATATGGAGCTCGCTGTGGGTTACACGTCCTGATTCCTGCCCACAGCTTGCTTATACTTTTGTTCTTTTGTGCTTCGGCGTTTCTTCTCCCACCTAGAGCGCTACGCTAAGGTGGATGAGCTTCTGAGGAACAGGAACGCATTCCCACTGGCCACGGTGGGAAGAAGGCCTTGTTGGAGGGAAAGACAGGGATTTCTTGCAAGCAGCAGGACCACGTTGCATAGTTAAGCACCCAGGGGGTTGGTGTCAGAAAGCCCAGGTTCGAGTACCAGCTCTGCCGCTTCGGAGCGTAACCTCAGGCAAGCCAGGCCGAGTGTCTCCGCTTCAGTTTCTTCCTTGTTAAACAGAAGTGAAACCAATACCCCGCAGGGTTTGGTGTAAGTAACTTAAGGACCTCAGGGAGGGGAGAGCCAGCCTCCAGGGATCAGAGGCCATCCTCTGATGAGGAGGAAGACTCGGCAGTCTTTCGGTTTCTTCTGCCAAGTGTCTTTCTTCCAGATTTTCTTCCTCTCTCCACCCAGCACCACCTGGCTACCAGCCCCAGGCCCCGGAGGCCCGGCAGTTCCGGCATCCACTGGTCTCACCCAGTCTCTGTGTACCCGCTTAAGAGTAACGACAGGATGTGGGGTCTGGGGGGGCCCAGCTCAAGGCAGTGTCCGCCCTTGCACCGTTCCACCGTGACCGTGACCGGGGGCCCCAGACCCAGCTGCCCAGGTTTGCTCCCAGATGGAGAAGCAGCAAGCCTCAGAACAGATCCATTCTGTTACTTGTTGACTCTTGGCAGTTCTTTGAGGCTTTCGGTGATAATCTGGTGATCCAGTTTCCTTTGCTGTATCTCTCTAGGATTCTACTTGGGACATTTCGATCCACCCTTGGTGACAGTGGTTAATTTGGGGCATCTTTCTCTCTTGAGCATGAGCTCCTTAAGGGAAAAGAACCATGAGCGTACTTCGGTCTTCCTGCCCCCTGCCCCCCGCCCCACACACAATAGGTACTCAGTGGGGGTAGCGGTTGACACGGGGACCCCTCGGAGATGTTGAAGTTCGGTTCCAGGTCACCACAGTAGAGTTTTGGTTTCCTGGTGCGTATAAAAGTCATGTGAACAGAACACTGGTCTATTAAGTGTGCAATAGCATTATGTCTAAAAAGAAAAATGTACTTACCTTGATTAAAAGATAACTTTATTGCCCCAAAATGGTCACCATCATTGGAGCCTTCAGCCAGTGGTCATCACAGATCACAGATCACAGATCACCATAACGAAGGCTGGGAAAGTTTGCAATGTGAGAATTACGAAAACGTGATGCAGAGACCCAAAGGGAGCAGACGCTGGGCAAATGGCCCCGGGAGACTTGCTGAACTCAGGGACTGACCTTCAGTTTGTAAGAAACTCAAGTGTCCCTGAAGCACAATAAAGCAAAGCACAAGGAAAGGACTGTGCCTGGCCTGGGGTCATGAAGAGCGCAGGGGTGTGGAGAGAATGCCAGGATTTGATCTGTAGGTCTCTCTCCTGGCCCCAAGGTGGTCCATGACCACTGGGTTTCCCAAAGAAGGGAGTAGTCATCAGAACAAGAAGCAAGGATGAGATCCCACGTTCCATTAGATTCGAGAGTGTCCTGCTCATCTTCCTTTTAGCTGGATGACCTCTCCTGGCCCTATGTGTCCTGCGATGGCTTGATTAACGTGCAGATTTTCCTTTAGGACATCAACCTACGAGTGAAGTGGCCCAACGACATTTATTACAGTGACCTCATGAAGCTTGGTGGAGTGCTGGTTAACTCAACACTTCTGGGAGAAACATTTTATATACTCATCGGTGAGTTGGGAAAGCCTTTCGTCCACATTTTTTTTTTGTCCACATTTTTAGATGAATTAAAACAAAAATAAAAATGGTTTCTACGTGGCTACCTTGAGGGGAGTGGATTACCATATGGGATTACTTTTTCTTTGAGTCTTGAGTTACACAGCACAATATGTATGCAAAACAGGCCCGGGTGGTTGAAAGCCCCTTCCCAGAGGTTTAGCGTTCCTGTCTCTGGCCATGGAAACCACCAAATCGGTACCACATCAAACAGGTTTTTTTTTGCACCTCTCCACACTCTGGCTTCTTGTTGAATTAGAAATGGTGAAAATAAACATTTAATGTGCCGTTTTGTAATAAGAAAAGACAGCGAATTTCAAGGATAGAGCTCCTGGTGCTTTTGCATCTTAACCGAAACTTCCCAGGCCTGTGAAAAAGTTGCATGGGTTTTTCGTTGTTCTTTTGTTTTTTGTTTTTTGACCTTCAGAAGGAGCTCCAGGCTCATCAAGGTGGGGTGCAGAATCCCATTTCCGCTCAGCACGTCCATATCAGGCAAGCAGGTGATTCCGACACAGTTTCAGAAGTTCTTAGGCTCCTGCTCCTCTAAGCCTCACCTTCTCCCTAATGCCCTGGAGGACTTAATGTTCAGAAATGAATAATGGGCAGAAAAATGTGTGATGATGTGTCTGTGGGAAGTATTAGCCAGAAAGCACAAAGCTGAAGTTTCCAGCTCTGCCACTAACTAACTGGCAGTATTATTCTGAGCCAACTGCTTCCGAGCCCCCAAGCTCTGCTTCCCATTTTTTAAAATGTGTCCACTAGGCTAGATGCAGATATTCCAAAGTAGGGCCCAGAGATAACGAGGAGGTCCAGGGATGGCTTCTGTCAGTGTGGGGCAAAGGAAACATGTTCCTGTAGGGGAAATTCATGGCTTTTATTAAATTCTTAAGGCCATAGGAGGTGATGAGGGGGAGAAGGGGTGTCTTTGGGGAAAGAGTCAGGGTCCCCAACAGGTGCTGTCTCATCCTTGGAAAGACATAGCCTGACTTGGCAGTAGTCAGTGCTGCTGTTGTCCACAGGACTTTGAATTTCCTGAGTATAAGGGCGATTTTTCAGCATCATATGCACTTAATTGAATGCCCTATGCTCCTTCTCTGTGTGTTGAAGAATTGCTGATTCTTCCATATTGCTATAGTTGTTCTTTTTTTCCAGATGCAACTTATATTGCTCTGTATTTTAATAACTAGTATATTAAACAAAAAAACTGAGGTCAGTGAATCCTTCCCTTCACACTGAAAATGACTCAGAACATCTACCAAAGAACACTGTTCTATACTATTCTTGTAAATGTCGTCATTCTATCAGAAGTGAGTATTGGGGAATTTTTTTCTCAGAGGCACTGAAAACAAGAGCATCTCACTGCTTAGCTCTTGCAGTATTTCTTTTTTTTTTTTTAAGATTTTATTTGTGTTATTTGACACAGCGAGAGAGAGAACACAAGGAGAGGGAGTGAGAGAGGGAGAAGCAGGCTTCCCGCTGAGCAGGGAGCCCCATGTGGGGCTCGATCCAGGAACTCTGGGATCATGACCTGAGCCGAAGATAGACCCTTAACGACTGAGCCACCCAGGCGCCCCACAGCATTTTGTTTCTTATTGAAGACCTCCTTGAGGTTCATTCAGGGCCCTGTTGAAAACTGAGTTTTGGCTTCTCGAAGACTCCAACTCTCTCAGGGAGGATGGCGGTATTAAGTAACAGCAGAGACAAGCCCTTTCAGACCCCGCTGTTGGTGACCCCCTCTCCTGAAGGCCCTGGGTTAGGAGCCCTATAAAAGAGCCACTGAACACGGGTTGGCCCCCTGCCATCAGCGAGCATAACCCTAGCCCCGAGGACTTCCAAGGATAACGCAGGAAAAGATGTGTTCTAGCGTTATGCCATGACCAAGGTTTGAAATCTCTGAATCCGGAGTGTACGCCTTAAGACCTGAGTGAAATTCTGTATTTCCAGGCGTGTGTTTGTTATTCAAGTCGGAAAGGAATGAGAGGTTTTACTTCTAGCCACAGGAAGCATTCTTTCGGAGGCCACTCCAAGGAGATTGGCCCCATTCAGAGCTTCTGTTTAACTGAATCGGAGCTGGCTGGGTTGTTTTCCCAGCCAATCCTTAGCAGGGTTGGAGTGGACAAGGATAATCCTTGAACGAAGATAATAAAGGAATGGTGGAAAGGAAGATGGTCCCAAAGACATAAGTCATTCACTTTTTTAAAAAAGATTTATTTATTTGAGAAAGAGAGAGAGAATGCATGCAGGGAGTGGAGCACAGGGAGAAAGAGAAAGGACGTTAAGCAGACACTGTGCTGAGGGCAGAGCCCCATGTGGGGCTCGATCTCACAACCCTAAGGTCATGAACTGAGCTCAAAACCAAGAGTCAGACGCTCAACTGATGGTGCCCCCTGCCCCGCCTCCAAGCACCCCGGTAAGTCAGAGATGAGAATTTTGAAATGAGGGAAAGGAAGTAGAGAGTAGGGGATAAAGCCTGGAACTTCTTCCAGACGGTTGGGAGGAACATGCGATGCCCTCAGTAGGTTGAGCTGCTCATGTTTTCCCACTGTTTTTGTGTAGGCTGCGGATTTAATGTGAGTAACAGTAACCCTACCATCTGCATCAATGATCTCATCACAGAATACAATAAGCAACACAGGGCAGAGCTGAAGCCTTTAAGAACCGACAATCTCATCGCCAGAACCGTGAGCATGCTGGAAAAGCTGATCGACACATTTCAGGACAAAGGGCCCAATGGTGTTCTTCCCCTTTATTATAAGTATTGGGTACACAGGTCAGTGCTGGCCCATCCTCATTCTTTTAAAATGTCTTTATTAAGTGAGTAGTTCAGTATCTTAGAACAAGGAACGAAGCACCAATCTAGATCATTTTTTTAAAAGATGTGTTTATTTTAGAGAGGGCGCGCACATGAGCAGGAGGAGGCACAGAGGGAGAGGGAGAGTCTCAGGCCGACTCCGCACCGAGCAGAGTTGAGCGCAAGCCTCGATCCCACGACCCCAACATCACAACCTGAGCTGACACCAAGAATCGAACACTTACCAACGGCACCACTCAGGTGGCCCTAGATAATTATTTTTTACCTTTATATTGGAGAAAACCGGTGTCCACTACCTTGAGCAAATTACCATCAGCAATACCAGGGGGACCTGGCATCCTGGGCCTGCTGGTGGGATGCTGTGGGAAGGACACAACCTCCCCGCAGAGTTTTCCCACATATTTAAGTGGAGCCTAATGCGAGGAAACAGACGCTTGTTAAACTGTAGAGTATGCTAGATAATGACCGTTTTCAAAGTGAGATCCCCCGTGGGGCAGGAGCCCCTCACCTGGGAACTTGTTAGAAGTGCACCGTCCTAAATCAGAAACTCTGAGGCTACCTAAACATTTGTGTTTTAACACATGCTCGAAGGGGTCCACAGGCACCCAGAGCTGGGAAGCATGGTGGCTACCAGCAGACCTCTGAGACACCATGTCTTCAAACACACAAAATGAAAAGAAGGTCAGAGATTTGTGTGAGATTAAAGAGGCATGACAGCTAAATGCAAGATGGGATTCATAATTAGATCCTAGATGGGAGGAAATCACCTCCAACGATATTAATGGGGCAATGGGGAAATTTAAACATGAACTATATACTAGATGTTATTATATGGAGATTAGGTTTCTTGAGGGTGATAATAGTATTCTGGTTTTGTGGGAGACTGTACATGCTGAAGTATTTAAGTATAAAGTGTCATGATGCCTGCAACTTATTTTTAAATGTCAGCAGAAAAGCATGTGTGTGTGCATGAAGAGAGAAAGTGAATATGGAAAATGTTGTCAGTTGGTGTGGATATAAGTAAAGGGGGTTTCTGGGGGGTCCTTGTCCTATTTCTTCAACTTTTCTGTAGGTTTAAAATTCTTCCAAATAAAAATGAGTGTAGGTGGGGGCACGCTGGGGTGCATCCTATATTTTAAAAACTATTAACAGGGATGTGACTCAACAGGTACATTTGGAAAATATTAAAAGAAAAAGCGTGAGAGTGAGTTCAAACTTGCCGTTGATGGTACTCGGCTTCATTTTAGAAAATCCGCCTTCCAACTCAGCTTCTTTCTCCCCATTCTCAGCCGAAACACCTAGAATTACACAGTGGTTCTTAAAGTGCTGGAGGGCGATGAAGTGGGGCAAATCACCACCCCCATGATCAGATGATCAGCATTAGGAGCAAGGCCATGCGTCCTAGTGGAAGAAATTCCAATCTCCAGTTCCATCACCCTGATTCTTCCAGTAGCTAGCAAAAGCTGTGAAAGTCAAAACATTTTAACTCGCCCATCGCCCCCATGACCGTCCCCACCCCCCCCACCCCGTGCCCCTGCAGAGCGGTAAGTGTTCAGCTGCTGGTCTGTAGATGCTGCATTACTTTTCCCGCTGACTCTGGGCTCTTTTTCACCTGCAGTGGCCAACAGGTGCGCCTGGGAGGGCTCGAGGGACCCGAGGTGTGGATAGTCGGCCTAGATGACTCTGGGTTCCTTCAGGTCCAGGAGGAGGACGGCAAGGTGGTGACCGTGCACCCCGACGGCAACTCCTTCGACATGCTGAGAAACCTCATCATCCCCAAACAGCAGTAGCCGGGCCCTGGGGCCTGCCAGGAGGACCGGTGGAGTCACCCCAGCGAGCATTCCAGTTCAACCCTGCCGCCCTTTCCCAGCCCGAGGATCTGGAAGACGGATTTAGAGCTGTAGGCGAACATGGCCTCCCTCCAATTAACCCGTTTAATTCCTTCATGTTGTTCTGTCTGTTGCCGTTTTACTTGGCGTGAGCAGATGTTCTGGGGTAGAGGGATGACAAGTCGAAGATTTAGTTCAGGTGAAGCACCCGCCACACGTGCGAAATCCTTCTCCCCTCTTGGGCTGGGATGTGTTTTTATTGGCAAAAAAAAAAAAGTTTTTATTTGGAAAACAGCAATGGAATCATTCAGATGTTTCCCCAGTAGCGGAGATCTGCACTCCCAGACTATTAAAAAACAAATCAAGGAAAGCTTCCAGACCCAGGCCAGCAGTGAGGTCACCGTTTATGAGCATCCAGGGAAGAGTTTTCCTAGAGGCACATAAGCTGGCACTCGGTCGCCGCTTTATTTTTGTGTTAGTAAGAAAAGAGGCGGTAGACCTCTGAGCGTTAAGTCTGGCCGCCGTGCTGTGGTGGTCCGGCCGCCGTGCCTCGGTGGCTGTGAGAAGCGTGTCACCGCTGTGCTTGCAGGGACCTTGTAGAGGAAAATCGGTTGCTTACTTTGACATTAATTTATGAGCTTCTTTTTCATAAGTTTGAATTTACTGCAGATTCTGAAGGGATGGGATCAAGTTCAAAATCCGCGATTAGGCCTTGTGTGCGTGTGGGGTGGATGATGGGACCCTAACAGCTGGAGACGAAGACTCACTCATACCACACACCAGGGAGGATTTGAAGCTTTTAAGACCAGCGTAGGCTCGCTTTGAAATCTGGAGCATTCCAGGAAGACCGTTTGGTGCACAGAATGTTCGAGAACGTGGCGTTTTATTTGTAAGTCATAATTTTTGGCCCCCCTTTCCCTAAATTGCTGAGAAACAAAATGCAACTGATACCGAACACCATCATTTAAGAAGGAGGATGTGTGTGTGTGTGTGTGTGTGTGTGTGTGTGTGTGTGAGAAGCCTTAAAAGAAGATGTTCAAGATCTGATGCCCTGAAAGTCTCAGTGGAAGAACAAAAGAAAGGAAACCTTTTGATATGCATTTGTGATTTCCAGATGCACTCCGTGCTTTTTCTGTGTCACTCCTATCTCTGCTAAACTTGTGAATCACACACGTTACTTTTCAGCCTTAAAAGGCCATTTTTTCGTCCACTTTTCTCTCTTCCTGCCAGTCCCAGCTGAAATTAGTGGAAGGAAACCTTGATGGAGCTCTTGGCTTTGAATAGAATCCTCTTACGTGCAGGAGCACCAGCTTTCCCCAGCTTTCCCCAGTCAGGATAGTTCCAGAAACTTCTGCTTTTCAGTATAAAATCTGCCTACCTTTAGCCAGCCACAGGGAACACCATAGGAAGAGGGGGAAAAAATAGCATGTTTAGTTAGGTACACCAACCCAATATGTGGTTTTTTTGGAAATGTAACTTTAAGAGAACTTCAGAAGTAATTTTTGCAAATAAGGCTTCCATTAGAATTATTTTTCTCAAAAAAAAAAAAAGAAAAAAGAAAAACAAAAAACTCCTCTCTTCTAAGTGTCCAGATCTTCTTATGGAACTAGTGACAAGTTCCAGTAAAAGCCCACAGCACCCCAGAATCACCAAAAGGGCTCGCCCTTGAGAGGGCATCTGCAAAATATCATTAAGAGGAAAGATCTCCAGGCTAATGTTGCAAGTTTCATTTCTCAAACTTCGTAATCCAAGGCAAGTCATCTCTCAGGGCTGCCATTTGGTACTGTTTGAATTTCTTTGGGGGGTTCTTTAATGAAAAACATGCTGCGTTTTGTTTTAAACTGAAGTCCCATTCTCGACAGTTCTGCTTTGGGAGAAAAAAATGTTATCATTTAATTTCCTTTCTGTAAATTAAAACGAATGATGTGCGGCCCTGTCAGTGCAGATGGGGATGTTCTGGGCATACTGCTTGGCCCCTGTGCTTTCAAGGCGGTGTCTTACTTGTACCGCCACGCAGTCGTCGTGAGGGAGACAAAATGGACTTGAAGCAGATGCTGTGTTTTCCGTAAACCCGATCTTGCCTCATATGAACCAAAGACTTTGGAAATTCTGCTTCACATAGAACAGCTGAATAAAAGCATCTTCCTTCGAGCTGTTCATGGTAGGGAAATCATCTACCCTCTTGGATTGAGGCCTTTGTGCACCTGGCCATCTCTGATCTCAAGGACCTTTAAAGTCTTAACAGGAACATTGCATTTTCTTCATAGTCTTTAAAACATGGCAACTGAACTCAGGATTTGCATTTGTCTCCAGGGCTCTCGATTTGCCCCCAAGTTTAAAGGCTGGGCCTTGAGTGTCTACCTGGTTATGTGTTTAAAAAAAAAAAAAAAAGGCGAGACCCCCCCCCTCCCTTCTGGGCTGGCCACAGATTTCAGGAGAAGCCGTGGGAAAGCATCCCCTGAATGTGCACAAGGAAGTTTTCCCTCGTACACATTTTATTTTCCAGAAGTTTCTTCCCTGCCGAAGCAGCGCCCCGTGACCCTGGGCGAAGTCGAAAGATTCGTGTCTGGTCCGAAACAGTTGGTGGGGTTTTGGTTTGCTCCTGCAAACTTTGCCCGATGTGGGATCAAGTGGGCTGATGAGGGGTGGGGGTGGGGGGAGCATGCCGCCTCCGGTCCCCAGGCTCCCCCACACAATACACCCGCGGGGTGGCCTATGTAGTGAAGCCAGGGAATGGGGAGAGAAGCCAGCCTCACCCAGCAGAATGCAGCAGGGAGACATTTTCGGGGGGCATTCTGGAAGATCTGTTTGCCTTAACAGGCAGAACACGGAGAATCCTTATTCCTGGGTTATTACTATGCACATCTGAAATTTTAAGAAGTGTAAACCTTCTCATTTTTACCTTTTCAAAGGATTGTCTCAGAAAAGTAATCGCTTTAAGCCAATGCCTATAAAAAGCAAGTACCAAAATAAACTTTAAGATTTTCTGTACAGTTTGGGCTCATTGTTATTTCGATCACAAGTTTCATTTTTTCCCCACAGAGGCAACTACTCTTGGTTACAGTATCTTTATTCATACTTAAACATTTTTACAAAATAAATAGTTTTACATAGTAAGGAATATGTATGTATTTCTAAGTATTGAAAAGTCAGGTGCTTTTTTGTTGTTTTTGATTTATTTTTGACAAGTGTATTATGTGTTACACAAAAGAGAAATCTTATTACTCCAAAGAATGAAAGTTAACATAACCCAAAGTAAAAAAACAAACAAAAAAACCCTTTTAACTGGGGTGAGAAATAAATTTAATATAACTGTTTAATATAAATTTTTAATTGAAAAATAAATTTAATATAGCATTTACTATATGAACAGACTTTGTTCTTGTAGAATTATTCTTACTCTTTTTTATAAGACCCGCTTAACTTTTGTTTTGAGTTTTGCCCCCCAGGATTTTAACCTTATATATCATAGTTAAGTTTAGGAACAGCTTGAATAATGCATCTTCAGTAACCCAAGGGATACGATTCACTAAGATTTTAAACTACTGTAGTGTTCTGGCATTTACTTGAAAAATTATGTTTTATCCCATTTTATCTGTAGCAGCCCCCACAGTCTACCTTAACTGTCTTACAGTTAAAACAAAATTACAACTTCGGGTAGACTTTGTATAGGATTCATTGACTATATAAACCTCTCCCGTCCTTAGGGTCCAGGGGGAAGGCTTGGCCATAGAACTTTAAAAAGGACAAAGGGGTTTGGGGTGAGGGGGTGCAAAATACCCAGCTCTTGCAGATTTCCCCAGAGCAGCCTTCTTCACACCCTGTTCCCTTCTCTACAAAGGTATGAATGGAATGGCTTTTCTAGAAAGGGCTTCCATGAACATAAAGGAATTCCTTTCCCTGGGAGGCCCCTTGGAGGGCCCGCCAGTCTTGAACTGGGTTTATTTCTCAAATCCTTTTGATCCGGCATTTTTGTCAACGTGTTAGGACCCACTACAATTTTTTTTTCTTTTTCTTTGTGTGTGTGTGTGTGTGTGTGTGTGTGTGTGTGTATGTGTGTATGTGAAAGAGAGCCATATTTATTAAAATGCTTCCTCTTCCCCTGCCGGAGCCTCACAGAAGTCAAGAAATGGTATCTCCTGCTTATATGTGCAGACTCTTTAAGATGGAGGTAACAATATTAGGTTGCCATGGTAACTCTTGTTAACTTTGCACTGAGCTGCCGGCCTCCTGAAAGCCAGCTTGTGTAGAAATCTTCCTTCATGTTCTAGGCTATGAAAACCCCAATGTTTGTTTAGACAGGGAAGTTTTCCCTAGTACACATTTCATTTTCCAAGTACACACACTCTCATTGTTCAGACTATTTACGTTATCATTTGCAAATCTCTAATGGTCTTATTTTTTTCACAGTAATCTTTGATCTTAAACTGCTGAAAGCTTTCATGGTTTGCATTTACTAATGAACACACCCCCGATGATTAATAACAAGGGAGACGCAAATGCATTTTGTGGTACTTTATTGAAAAATGTCAGGTGATATCTCCTGCTCATCAAACCCATATCTTTCAGAAATCCTGGTTTAATGATGAGACTTGTGAGCATAAAAAAATAATACCCCAGGCTTATTTTCTGTGTGCATAAGGAGCTGCTAATGAGGTATAACTAAGTGCAGTATAGAGGTGTATGCGTTCCATTCTTATGACTCAGTCCCTTTGCTGTGGGACCCATGTTCCTAAAATTGCAAATGTCACCCCTACCATAAGGCTACTGACACTCTGCTAAGAATGAGGCAGATCCTAAGTGTGACACTAGGTGGGCAAGCGATCATTTCACATTTTGCAAAGTCAGTTATATATAGGTGCGCTTGGATTCCAGAACAAGGAATTAAAGACATTTGTGAAAAATCTTTCCACTCAGAAAGGCGCAGAGTTTGCTAAAAGAAAACCACTTTTGAAACAGGGAAATAAAGGCATGTTCAGAGTGTGGAGCAGATTGAAAGAGGGTGGTTCAATGCATCAATCCATTTCAGAGGCATGGCGGGATTTTTAAGTGGTGCAATCGTGAAGCAAAAATACAAAAGTAAGACAAAAATGAGTGGAAGTTTATTTTTTAAACACTGCTGGTGCTTTATAAAAGGATTTCTGCTCACCTGTCACATACAACACATGTTTGTGGGGTTTTGTTGCTATGCAGGAAATGCCAAAGAAAATGTATACACCATTTTAATACCATCCCTCTAGCGAGTTTTCTTCCACGAGGGCTCAGTCCATTGACAATTTTCCGTATTGCACATGCAATTTAACTAACTTTATTAGCATTACTTGTAGCAAACACAAGCCTAGGGAATTACAGGGCTGTGTGGGCCACAGGGATGCCGCCTACTAATCAGACCTGACAGGGGGAACCAGTCGCCTTGGGCCTCTCTCATCATCCACATGTCATTCTCAGAAAATACCTGGCTCTCTCTAGTTTTGCATTTAATGCCTATTCCATATATTCGGAAGGTGCTATTCTTGGTGGTATCAAGAGTTCGTAGAGGTTAGAAGGAAGTAAAAGCTCATGAGTGTGCTTGTGAGGCACACCCACGTTCATTCACTCCCTTGGTCTCGGCTTGCTGATGTTTGTACTGAAAAAAGGCTTAAAACGACAACTTTTAATGAGACTCGTGAATGACTTAGTAAAGTCAGAGTTGTCGATGCGTGGGACTTCGATCGTCACGCCCTGCCTTAAGACGCTAAGGGCGCCCTGAATTCTGGAGGCCGCCTCCTTCCGGGTGGGCTACTGCCCAGCGCGTGTCTGTGCATCAGGGTGGGCTCTCCCCTTTGCAGGGGAGGCTCTCCGCGGGGTGGAAGGTCCTTCAGCCCCCCTCGTGGGACCGCTGCTGAGCATCGGGGACGAGGCGAGGCGCGCAAGCCTGATGTCAAGGTGGGGCACCCAAGTCCGCCCCCAAGACGGGGTAGTTTGAGGTCACACGTGGCACGCGGGGGGCGCTCAGCTCTGCCCCTTGGAGAACAAAAGTCTGGCGGGCCTTTCTCCCCCCGCCTCGGGCCGCGCCGCAGCCCCCCGCACCGGCGTTTGTGGGATCTACGTAAAAACCTAGAAGGCGGCCGCGGAGTTGTATTAAAATAGTCGTCTCTGTATAAATTAATTTAAACCGTGCATCTACAGCTCGCCCCTCGCAACTCGGCTGCACTCTGGAGAACAGGAGCCCGAGGCCTGGCCTATGGCTTCTCCCTGCGGGCAGCCCTGCGCGAGGTCACCTGCCGTTGGTGATGATGACCGAGGCGCCCAGGTAGTGCGGCAGCGGCGCGCCGGGCGGCGAGGCGGCCGCGGGGCCGGGGGGCCGGGGCCGCAGTGCGCCGGCCGCCGCCTCGGGGGTGCCGGGGCCACAGGCGAGGGCGGGCGCGCCGGGCGCAGCGCCCCCCAGCGGCCCGCGCCGGGCCAGCACGCGGTGGTAGTTGAGCAGCACGAAGGGCAGCTGCGCAGGCGCGCCCGGGGGCTCGGGGGCCGGCGGCGCGCAGCACTCGGGAGCCGCGCGGGCCAGCGCCAGCCGCGCCCCGTCCCGGGCAGCCTGGCGGGCGGCCTTGGCCGGGCCCAGCGCGGGCTCCTCGCGGTAGTGGCCGCAGCTCGGGAAGCTCGGCGGCGGCGGTGGCGGTGGCGGCGGCGCGGTGTCCTCGCCGAACCTGCGCGCGGCGGCGGCGGCGGGCGCTGCGGGGACAGGCGACACGTTAGACGCCCGCGCGGGGGAGGAAGGGGACCTGCCCAATGCAGCACCAACCCGGCGGGTCCGGGCGCCGCCCCCAGCCACCCCCCTCGGACCCCCGCAGCGCGCTCCGCCCACGCAGCCGCCTGCGCCCCTTCCCCTCCGCGCCCAGGCCCGCGCTGTCCAAGGCAGGCTGCCTCCTGCAGCGCCCTGGGGGTCGCGTTAAAGAGCGGAGAGGAACAGGTGGACTTCGTGGAAAGCGTTACTCAGTGTAATGCCACGTATCCAACAGGTTCTTTCCGGGTGGAATCAATACTCTTAAATACTCGAGATACTTGATTCTTTGTGTCTTCGAAGTGCCGTGCACACACAGCAGCACCTCTCTGTGCCCCGGCCCCATTACCGTGCGCAGGAGCCGCACGAGGCTACTGGCTCCCGTATTGGACAGCGCGGGTCTAGAGGCTTCTACTGCCAGACGGGTAAGGTGGCCCCAGTCAACCCTCTCTCTCCCCGTCTCTGTCTCTCTCTCTGGCTTAGCCCTCAATGGGGAGGGTGGGCTCGTAATCACGCCTGCCCCTTTTAGCGCTGTCATAACTGAAGTTCCTAACCACCCTCACTAATCAGGTGCCTGCAGTCAATTAGCTCCCTATGGTTGGTTGGCTGGTTTTGTTTCTGGTTTTTCCCTTAAGACAATCTTTATCTTCCTTTACCATCAAAAAAGCCTAGGAAGTAAAACACAAATTGCCTCAAATTAGCACCTATGGTCCATTTTTACCAAGTGTATGACAAATAAACTCCTTATTAACCTCTTTCACTTTCAAAATAGCAATTTAAAAAATATATAATACTGTGTTATTTCATTATTAGTTATATTATTGACCAACTTCCATCACGGAAACAAAAAGAATTCTTTCAGATCAACCTCAAGTGAATAATTTTCAGTGATTACCAAAATGTCTTTCTGGTCCTCGGGGGAAATCGCTTCCTTGGCTATTTGAGTGACCCAGTATGCTGATGGCTGTCCAAATCTGAGGACCAAATCTGAGGACCTGGTGGCTCAAGGGCTGGCCTAGACCAGAAGGCAGGTTTGCACTGCCCTAGTCGGGGCATGTTCTTTTCTAAGCTGGCTACTTCTGAAAAACAAGTCCTAGTAATCTCCCAACACGGTTAGCTTTCTCCCACAGTCTATCCCTCTTCGCAGAGTTAGCGACCAAAATATGTCTCAGCCTTGTAAAGACAGAGTCTGAGCAAGAGATTCCCCAAGCAGTCTGAGGAGGAACAGAGCTCTACCTGCTTCCAAAGAGAAAGTTAGAGTGGGGAAGGAGGGGGCTCCAGAGAGCTCTCCTCTTTAGGCAGGTGTTTCTTTTCTGAGCATGTCATGTTCACCCAGATGTAGGAGCCGCTGCAGGAAATTCACACCATCACGGGCCACCCTCTGAACAGTAGTTAGTTCTGCGTGAAACAGTAATGTACCTCATGCACCTAATCCTCAACCCCCACCTCCCCTCTGCCTGGGGTTGGTCCAGGGAGCAAACAGGAGTCTCTCTGGGCCTGGGGATGCTGGTGGCATAGCCACGGAGGACACTGGCTCATTTGCCACCAGGAAGAGCTGGCTCTGAATGGAATTCCTGTCTCTGTTGTTGAACCAGCAGTGCTGGGCAGGCACCTACTGTGTGCCAAAGTCTGGGTAGTAGGTATATCGCATGGGTTATGATCCCATTTTACAAATGAAGAAACTGAGTCACAGAGTGTTTGTGTTCTTTGCCCCTGGCTGGTGAGTGACATTTCTGTCTTTGAGCTCAGGAATTTCCACCGCTCTTTTCCACACTTTGAGAACTGGTGTGGGAAGCAAACCAACAGAGTCCCAAATTCATTTTTGGGTGGAGTGGAAAAGTAGCCTTGTAAAATAAATGCGGCTGGACCGTTCTCAGTACCCGGGAGCTGGGTTTGAAAATCACTTCGTCTCCCTCTCGGGGAGCAAATGAGGCCAGGGTTTCTAGGGAGGGTGGTGAACGCCTGGCTCCCTCTATGCCGTCACTGGTGCCACGAGAGTCACACGGACTCGGTCACCCTGGCTTCTCTCCCGCTCATGAAGCTACTCTCATCGAGAGCAGGAAAGCGTAGCATTTCCTACTCACAAGCAGAAAAAGGAAAAGTTGGCCCAAAGTGTGAGGATCCTTTTGCCATCTGCCACCCACCGCCAGCACCGCTGCTGTTCACAGTCCCGCCCCCTCCCCTCGTGCAAACATGACCCACCTTCATAGTTTGGCACGAGGCTGTGCCGAGCGGTGTTCACCGGTGGCTCAGAATGGTTTTTAGCTGGAGTCGGGCTGCTAGGCACTAGGGGGTTGGCGTAATGCCACTGGCATTCACCACTGGCTGGCAGGGTGCTCAGGAAGAAGCGTGCCACCTCACACGGGGATCCCTGGGGCTGCCCGAATTTGGCCGGCAACATTGGCTTTTTGCTGCTGAAGACGTGAGAGTCCAGAGGGAAGTGTCCATAATGGTAGGAGAAGGGCAGGCTGTAGGACGGGGCATACAAAAGGTCGCTGCTTTCTGAATGGAGCTGCTGTTCTGGGGGTGCCGGGGCGTTCGTTGGGGGGCTGGCTCTCCAGTTTCCCAGCTGGCTGCATTCCAGTTTGTCCATTTGGAACGAGCTGTATTGCTGCATGGCAAGAAGGTGGATGAAGGGGCCAGCGAGAGACTGCCCTCCAACCTCACCAGACCCCACCCGCTAGGACTCAGCCACATCCCTGGGCTGGGCCCACCATGACCAAGGCAGGGAGGCCCCACTATGGACAGGTGCACAGTACACAGTGACCCAGCACCTGATGGAAGGAGGTCTCCCCAGCCCGAGCTGACCACATGCCACATGCACATATGCACTTTCTATTAGAGGTTACAAACAAAGTACATTAAAAAAAGGGGGGACGGCCTGGGCAGCTCAGTTGTTTAGCATCTGCCTTTGGCTCAGGTCATGATCCTGGTGTCCCGGGATCGAGCCCCACATCGGGCTCCCTGCTCTGCAGAAAACCTGCTTCGCCCTCGCCCACTCCTCCTGCTTGTATTCCCTCTCTCGCTGTGTGTCAAATAAATAAATAAATAAGTTTTCATTAAAAAATAAATGCTATGGAAACATGATGCTATGCCACCTTAACATGGCTTCCAGCAAGCTGACATGCCTTCCTAATTTAGTCTCTTCCCCTAGACCTGATGAGTCCTCCCGGATGTTAGCCTTGTGTGCCTCCAGCCTGTGATTCTGCTGTGTGTGCAGGACATCCGCAGGGGACTTGCCGCACTCCACAGAGAAACTTCCAGGCCGGGAGACCCGCTC